>PVIC010056938.1:0-10804 GCA_004025085.1 Thryonomys swinderianus
CAGCTCATATGCAGACAGTCTCCACACCTTGTACCATGTGGGCCATTCAGACATCACTGGAGACAATCGAACTGCAAAAGAGGCTTTGAGCCCAACATGTACAAATCTTCACTGGCTGCCCTCAGGACTCAAAAACCACTATATAACTGGATCCAACTATTTATTTTTGTTCTTTTGTTTGAATAAAAATTGCTTCTCTTTCCCCTTATTACTTTCCCCTGCCACATTCCCTTTGAGTATTTCCTATTTCACAAAATCTATGAGTTCTAGAATGTATGATAGAGTTTGTGAAGTAGAAAATATTCTTTTTTAAATTGGAAAAGAATCAAAGGCTGGGAGGCAGCAGCACGACTGGAGTATTGGGAACAAAGAGTAGCAGAAGCATGGAATGGAGATGGAAAGGTAGAGGCCACAGGGGGCAAGGACTCGTAGGCTGTGGGAAAGAGTTGGATCTTATCAAAACGCAAAAGAAATCCATTGAAGCCCTAAGACAGCGGAGGAGTCCCACACGACGATCGGGCTGCTTGCTGCGAGAGAAAGGACTGAGAGGGACAGACAGGGGCAGGGAAGCAAAGAGACCGGTTGTCGAGTCAGTTTGTACCTCTGTTCATCAGATCACTGGCGGCAGCACGGAGGATTATATTGCAAAGCAGGGTTTATTAGACACTGAAGAAAACCTTCTGCTAGTCCTTGGTGACCTAAGAAGGAATCAGAAATGGTTTGTGTTTTTTAGCAATACACCCCTTAATGGGGGGAAAGCTTAAATAACTGGAAAGCTCCAGTGTGAATGCCATTATTATAAATTCAGAAGAGGATGGAAAATACATTTAACCACTGGAAACAGGAGGTTGCTAAAAGATGAATACAGATGTGGTCATCCTACAAAGAAGCCAACAGCACTGGAATACAGGGGATCATACTTACTGCTATTTTGAACATGTATTCATTGTACAAGGCGTGATTTTAAATAGCTTATATCAATTAATCCAGTTATTGCTCCACAATCCATCCTGAGAGAATGATTCACATATTGGTGATGAGACATAGAAAGTTTAAGTAACTTACTTGAGATTACACATCTGATTGGTGGTGATCCTTTAACAGTTCAGGCAGTCAGATTCTAAGGCTTATCCTGTTCATTTCATTGTCATCATGACCATAAAGGATTTTAAAAATGGGCTGCTGGGAGATTAAATGATTAAAATGATTATAGCTGGTTTTGTTTGTTTGTTTGTTATTGTTGTTGTTGTTGTTGTTGTTTTTGAGACAGGGTCTCGCTTTATAGTTCAGGCTGGCCCTGAGCTCACTGTGTAGCCCAGGCAAGTCTCGAGCTAAGCAGTCCTCCTGCCTCTGCCTCCCAAGTGCCGGGATTACAAGTGTGAGCAACCATGCCTGCGATTGTGGTTTATGGCACTGATTGCCGGTGGGTGTGAGGCACCATGCCCAGTATTGTTGCATGTGGTTACCTGGGATTAAACCAGGGACCTTGCACTTGCTAAGCAGGTGCCAGAAACACTGAACTAAATCTCCAACCCCATGATTGTAGTTTTGAAGGACAAAGAGAGAAAGAATAAGGCTGCATAGATACTCTGTAAAACCAGAGACTGTTACCTGTTGCTCTAAAGACCAGAATTTAACCTGTAGCTTGTGAAGTGTATGGGCTAGCCACAGTATTTAAGATGAAGAAATTAGTGTTCTAGAAAAAGAACTCAGGAGGCAGAGGAAAAAGAATAGACTGAACGTGACAGAAACTGACAAAAAGTTTGAAGACCTAAAACAGAGATGTCAACCAAGGTTATTTTGAGAATCAAATGAAGCAATACTTATAAAAAAAGCTCCTTTCTCCCCTCTTGCTCAGAGAAAACCTTTCTTCAGCACTTACGAGCTCTAACAAAAAGAAATAAGGCCCTGTGGCCTGTGCTGGCTCTTTTGCTTCAAGGGACACCACTTCTGTGCTCGGGCAGGATATGAGCTGAAGTTCAGCCTTAAGCAGTATGTGCACCATCTCAGATTACAGTTTCCTCTCAGGTCTTTGAAGTCTCTCTCCTTCTTTATTGTTAACGACAATGGCCTGGTTGTCCATAAAAGACCATAGTTACTGATTTTTCAGGTTAAAAAGCAAACATACTAGGTTGGATGATGTTCTATACCAGGAATGAAAAGAGGGAGTTTCCCAGTGTGTCTTAATTGTCAGGAAATGGGTCTTTGTCTGTATCCACCTTTGTAGGCACATACAGTAAACCAGGAAGTCGAGCCCTGACACTTGACAGTAGCTTGACCGCACTGGAAGGACAGTAGCACACTTAATTACCTTAGGCCAGGAGATCTCTCCCAAAAATAGGTGAAGAATCAAATTACCTCTATCCTAAAGATTAAGCCTTCTTTTTTGTAGAGTTTAGCCCAATATAGAAATAACAGTTTCATATATATACTTCATTTGGATTGTGTGGTTGGAAAGAGACAGGATGGTATAATGGAAGGTGCTTGAATTTTAGTGTCGGCAAGCCCAGGTTCTAATTCTTCCTGCCCCATAGAGTAACTGGGGAACCCGGGCAAGGTAGGGTTACCTTTCTGACTCAGCTTCCTTATGTTTCCTAGTCTCCCACTCATCTTCCTATTCAACTTTTTAACTCAGTGTGATACCCCAATACTTCCATCATTTGATCTCAGCCCACCTCTCTCCAGCCCAGTCCATCTGTCCTTCTACACTGTTCTTCATCATGGTTGACCCCGCAGCCATTTTAGAGTGCCCCGTATGCCTTGCACACCTAGGCAGTCCCCTATTCTGTGCCTTGGAGCATGCTATGTCATTAACTTGAATATTCCCACCATATTTTACTATAAAATTCTTGCTTTCTGTTTTCACTAGCAATCAATTGAAACTTCTACTCTCTTCCAGCACTGTTTGAACCTAATTTCTGTTGACTCTTTAAATTTGATTGCATTATGTTTGAGAGTAAGATTCAGTCTGATAAGGATTTATACTGAGCACCTTCTGTGTGTTTGAGAAAGATGATCACTTTTGAGATATTAATGTAATAAACACATACTGACGCCCACATGGGTAAGGCTCTATGCTGGGCACCAGAGACAGAACCAGATCCTCTACTCTTTGATTTTACAATACATTTCAGAGGGGAGGAAATATCTGGTTCAATCATACATTGCTTAACTGTGGAAATACATTATGAGAAATGTGTCGTTAGGCGATTTTGTCATGGTATGACCATCATAAACTATACTGACATAAATGAATATGACTAAAACATGACTAGATGGTAAAATCTTATGGGATCACTATTGTATCCTTCACCCATCACCAACAAAACATTGTAACGCAGCACGTAGCTGCACGTGGGCAAATAAATCAAGTATTTTAAGTTGGTAATGTCCTTTGAAGAAAAGAAAAAGCAGTGATAACTTCAGAGATAACAATCAGTCTTACATTTTCATACAGTGAAGCAAATCTTTGAGGAGGTAGTAAAAGGACGGAAAAAGACGTAGTTACCTCCATGGAGAGACATCTTGAACATAAGAAAGCATGTATGTGGCCCTGAGGCAGGGAGAGGGTGACGCCAGGGACCACAGTGGCTGGCTTTTGCTGAGTATCAGCAAAAGGACGAGGAGATGAATTTGAATGGTGTGATAAGAAAGAGTACCTTGGTAAAGGGCTTGAACTTAGTTTTATCTATAGCGGGAAGGAATAGTATGTTCCATTCTGTGTTCTACATTTCGAGGCTTCCTATGGACAAAGACTGTAGGAGACCAAGAGCACGTGTGGGAAACTATAACAATTATCTAGAAAAGAGATGGATTGTGCCTGTACCACAGAGGTGAATATAGCCTATCTTTAAATTTGAAGAGCTTGTGTTCTGATTGTGGAGAACCATTAACTGAACCATGAAGTTCAGCAAAATGCCCAACATTCCAAACTAAAGATGCCCAAGAGCGCTAGAAAACAGGAAGGAGATAAAAGAACCGTTGACAGATATGAACTGAGTCCCTCAACGCGCTCAGTCTGGTGATCCTTCTTCCCAGTGTTATGAGATCCCCACGTTGTCTTCAACAACTTTTGTCACTGTCCTAGTCGTGGGCTATTAGCATTTAAATTTTAAAAGTAATCCGATATTGTCTCAGTTATTTTTCTTGTTGCTGAGACAAACTACCCAACATCCAAAGTTAAAAGGGGAAAGGTTTATTTAGCTCGTTGTTTGTAGAGGCTTCATGCCATAATCAGCTGGCTCTAAGGCAAGGTGGCGCATGGCAGAGGGGTAACAGTTCACGGCAGACCTAAGGTAGCAAAGCAACAGGGGACCTTAACCTTAACCCCTTTCATCTTATCTAGACTACTGAAGGCAAGCAGCACTCACACCCTTAATCTTAGTGCCCTTGAGCCTAGCATTGCCCCATGAATCAATTCCAGAATCATGCACTCTAGATTCAGCCCCCTCTGAAGACAGACCCACTTCATTTTCATGATGCTTTTAGGGGACATCTAAACACAGGCCACAACAGGGATCAAAATGCAAAGAAAATGTAAGGTTCTCAAATAGAAGAACTCTCCGGGGATGATTCCCAGTGGCGAATCAAACAGAGAGAAGGCAAACAGGAAGAGTGTCACCAGCTAGAGCAGGGTCTAGTATAAAGTTACAGGCAAAAGTCTTAATTGGAAAACAAAGGGGAGCACAGCTTAGACAAAGGTTGAGCAGGCCTCTTCATAAAAGAAAGTAAGAGAGGATAGGAAAAAATACTTCAATTTGAAGGTTTAAAAGGAAGTCTCGAGGGGGATTAGACTGGCTCATTCATGAAAGAGTAAAAACCAGTTTTATGGGGTGCTGCCATGGGCTGGAGATCCTGTTGATCATTAGTTCAGCCCTTGTTTTATAGCTCTAAAGGAATGCTCCCAGCTCTACAGACTCTTCAGTTCCCAAGAGATAAATATCTTTGTTTGTGGAAGTCTTGGTCATATGAGACTCTGCTTTTCCTGGAACACAGGTGATTACAGATTTAAGACAATGGCTGGAAACTTCTAGGCATCACTTCAAGAGGGAGGCAGATACCTGGAATCCTATGTTGCATAAATTGGTAAGTGCTGGACTCCATTGATCTTGAGACTTTATTTAGTTATTCTTATCCTGATGTTCTTAAAGTGGGAAGAGAGGCTCAGAGAATTTAGGGCTAATAAGTCTGGTTTTGCTAAGTTTTTACAAATAAAGTATCTATTATTCAAAAACTTAAGGCAACAAAGTAGTCTGATATTGTCTCAGTTATTTTTCTTGTTGCAAAACAAAAAGCCAATCTTAGTTCTATTATAGACTAAGGGGAAGAGTTATGGTTTTTAACAAAAACCACTGCAAGTCCCTGATTATCTTGGAAGAAAATGCAAATGTTGTTTTAATAAGTAGAAGATTAAAGTTCCAAGTGTTTACCTCTGACTTTATGGCAATATCTGACTGTCCTGTGTGAACATCCTGTTCCGCCTGAGTCTGGGAAAGCGCATGGTGGACTTCCAGAATAAGAGGCTGGAGAAGGGGAAAGGAAATCGAATTCAGGCTTGAGCAACATACCCACACTTGACTCTTCATGTCTTTCCCAAATATCCACTAATGCCCAGCTTCTATAACATTCTAGTTAGAAGTCAACTTTTCTTTTGGACAGTTATAATCTTTACACATTTATCCTATAGAATGTGTTGGTTTATACATCTGGGCCCTAACATTGCAACACAACTGGGAGTTCATGTTCCATATTGTTTTCACACAATACTAAGCTCTAGGATTCTCTCAGTGTTATTGGCTTGGAACATTGGTACCAGTAATGTCATCACCTGGCTCTATGTGTCATCTCTCTGGGTAGCTAAATTGAGGTCTTTCACCCTTCTTTGTGTAGTTCTCTCTTGAATCTCTGTTATAAAACATGTATTTACTTATGTATTTATTTATTTAGAACCTCAGGCTCTAAGTTTTATGATGCTTGTGAATTTCATTTTCATTATTCTAGAAGGATTTTGGAAACAACACAATAACAATAATAAAATCCATTACAATGAGACAATGTTGATGCTTGACTGAAAGACAGCAGACCTGCATTCTATTTAGCTCTGATTGGCAAAATGAAAGGGTTAAATGCAATGTTTCCTTTCCACTCAAAGCTTTTTGTTTTGTTTGAATTTTGAGCTTTCTCTCTGAGCATGCCGAGACAGTGCACTACAATGCCAGAACTATCTCAAAGCAGAGAAGCAGGCTGACTTCAGATGACAGTCTTAGAAAAGAGGCAGATTCATTTGAATCTACAAAAGATGAAAGAGACCCCAAAAGACAAAAAAGAGGAGCCTTCTAAAATGGATATGAAAGCTGGGGATATGCTTCATGGGAGAGTGCATGCACTGGACCCGGGGTTCAGTCCTCGGGAGCTCCCTCCAATAGAGAAGAACAGTACCCCAAACCACTGTCCTATTTTCCATGTCATTTCCCTGTGGCCAGTTATGGTCTGAAAACATTACATGGACGATTCCAGAAGCAATTCATGTGTTTTCAACTGTATGCTGTTTTGAATCATGTGATGAAATCTGCTGCTTTTTCTGCCTCACTAGGGATATGGTTTATCCTTTTGTATAACACATTCATGCTGTCTATGAAAACTCTGCATGAGTCAGAAGCCATATCTGTTAACACAGGTTGTCATGAGATTACAGTGATGGCTCATGCCTGTAATGCCAGCACTCGGAAGGCAGAGACAGGATTGCTGAGTTTGAAGCTTGCCTGGGCTACATAGTGAGCTCAGGGCCAGCCTGAACTACAAAGTGAGACTCTGTCTCAAAAAAAAAAAAAAAAAAAAAAAAAAGGAAGAACAGAAAACTTTGGTACTACTACACATAGTAATGTTTGAGGAAACAGAATAAAACACACTGAGATCCACTAGGATCCTGGAACATATTCACCCCAGATAAGGGGTTTAGGTATTATATTGGTATCAACAGTTTTTACTTAATCCTCGCCCAATTTTTTCAGTATCTTTCTGATTCTACCCTCTTATCTTCTCCATCACTTCTAGATACTGCATTTTCTTGGTTCGTATGTCAGTGTTTTCCATGTTTCCTGCAATACCTTGACTTGGACATGCCCCTCTCGCGGCCCCTTTACAGACACCAAGCTCGGTGCCCGCCTTGTTCTCACACTTCAGCCCGTGCCCTTCCTGTAGGCTCACACTGCTTCGAGGCTCTCAGTAACTCCTAATAATCACTATGCTCTGCAGAAATGTTCACGTACGTTAGCAGTTTACGTTCCTAACTTCCTCACAGCCTAGGTGTAATTGCTTTTCCATTTTGCCAGAGACAGCTCTGAGGCACAAAGAAGTTAATAATTTATTCAACAGTTACACGATTAAGAAATAATAGGGCAAGAATGACGTTCAGGGTTATTGGCTCCAAAGTCAGGTTCTTTGCTCCCGTGTGATGCTTCTGCTCGCTTGACGGTCGTCAGCTGGAGGAATTCCCCCTCCCTCGCGCGTGCGCTTGTCCTCGTGAGAGTTTCAGAGACATATTGCTTCCTTCTTTCAGGGGAAAGAGATGATGGAGTCAACTTTGCTGTGTTGGTGAACTGACCCTCTTATGTCCACTTCTAATTTAATGACCTTACTCTTCTGTCTTCTATTGGCCCTGAAGTAATTAAATAATCAACACAAAGGCAAGATAAGAAGGTAAAGCTAATTCTATGAGTCTTGTAAATTCATACAGCATTTCCTGGGAGTAAGTGAGTTCCTTTCAATATAAACCTTTAACAGCTTCATTTAAAAATTTTTATTCAATAATTAGGTTATGAAGAAGTAATTGTATCTGTTTCTATAAAGATCAAGTTAAAAAAAACACTGAAACAATCGTACAGAAAAGAGCTGATTTAAGGAAGGCTTATCAAATTCTACCTCTTGCTTCTGGCCTCAGTGCTTGGGCGTGGTAAGATCTACAGGGAATTATCAGAATTCTGCTGAGTTCCTGTGTAAGCCCTGTTGTGTGCAGAACCTTACTTTGGGACCAAAAACCCTGAACGTCAGTCTTGCCCTAACCTGGGTAAGCAAGTAAATCCATTCACATATATCATGCTATAGGGATAGCTGTCCTTTGCTTCAAAGGAAACAACAGTGATGAGAAAAAAAATACAACACCTTGATGTCAACTCAGAAATATAATAGGGTGATCCTACAACCTATAGCGCGTGTGCTGTGATTGTTTTCTCGGGAGCGTTGATGGGTCTGTGTTAGTCATAAAATGATCCTAGCCACTTCCTCTTAAAATAACCTCCCACTTCTAAAACACTTCAGTTTGTGAAGCGCTTTTTCCTACATTACCTCATTTATCTCTCACATCGAACTCAGTATGTCCAGAAGTGAAATAATTTAGCCTCTCAAAGCTGCTCCACCTTCAGCCTTCTTCCCGTAAATCCAATCCCTCCCTCTTGTTTCTCACTGTTTCGCCTCCTCGACCGCCCTAGTTTAGATCCGTGTTAACCTCTTCTCTGGAAGAGATGGCCCCCTTTCTTTGTGAAGTAGGGATGTTCCTGTTTCAAAAGAGGTTTTCATGCAGAACATTAGTATATAACGCAGAATGAAATTACATGCTAATGGCTGAGATGAAAATGTCTCCTCTCTTCCAGCTTTAGTAGAAGCCTCTGGTGGGAGGAAGGGCAGCTTTCTAGCCCTCAGGAGAGCCCCAGAAGGGCTCCAGTCCTCTTAGAGCGAAGCCATGCCCACTATTTTTTGTGGCCTATACTTGCTTTCATAATATGATAGGATTACTGAGTCGGGCAATTGTCACACAGACTACGTGGGTCTCAAAGGCTGAACTATTTGCTCTCTGACCTTTTACAGAATTGCTGAGTGCTGGCCTAGAAGACAATAATGATATCCAAAATATTCTGCCTTGGTAACTTTTCTTTGTCTAACTAATCTAACCAACTACTATCATATTCTGATTCAAAAAATTAATGCCATTAAGTTTCTACAAAATGAAGGTAAAATTCTCTGGCCAAGACTACCTAAGACATGACATCTAAGTCCCATATCTATATGAATTTCCAGTCCTTTTACAAATATTTCAATGTATTTATTTTTAATTTCTCAGCGGTCTATGATTCTATATCCCCACATTATTTTTATGTGGATAGAAACATCTCCTCCATCGTCTCCCAAGTCCAGTGACACCTGATCTTCAAAGTCCTATAGGAATAACTTTAAAAATTCTCAGTTACAGAGGCACTTCCTTGTTTAAATATTCTTAAATATTTTTACCACTTCATAGATGTTGAAAGTGAGGTATTTGTAACATAAATACTTAGTGCATACCTGCTGTTATTCTTCCTTTTACTATTCTGTAAAATTACTGCAGATAAGTGGTCACTGCCATTTCATTCTTGTTGAGCTTATCTGTTTCTAGCATAAATATATATATATTATATATAATATATATAATATATAAATATATATAAATATAATATGTAATATAAATATAATATATAGTAGTATATATAGTACTATACACACACACACACACATATAGTACTTAACAAGAGCAAGCTGGAGCTTTTTGTTTGCCTTTTTTAGATAGTGTCTTTGCTATGTTGTTCAGATAGGCATTAAACTCACTCTGTAACCCAGGGTGGCCTCAAAGTTACTGCAATCCTCCTGCCTCAGCCTCCTGAATGCTGAGATTACAGGTGTGCACCACCAAACCCAGCTCAGAGTTCTTGAATGAATAAATCTGTGGAGAAAAAAATTACTATAATTTTTAATTATTTCCAATTAATTATTAATTTGTATTGATTTATCAATCAATATTTTACTTTAGTGATCTATTAATTCATAAAGTAATTATAATTTCACTTTAGAGATGAGAAAACTAAAAAATAAAATGAATATTTTATGGTTATACTATAGTAGCATATAACCCACTTCCAAATCTCAGTAATTTTATAAGAACATTTATTTCTTGTACATACTGCATTTTGATACAGAAAATATCTTGGGAAAGAAAACATTGGACAGTTAAAAAAAAAGGGAAACAAAGCTTATGTATATAGGAGGCAGGGAGTTGTAGGGAGGGCAGGGAAATGGGAAAAAAATGAGAATTAAGTTGTGTCATGTACTGGTACAAATTCTCAATGTTGATTGTGATTGAGATATGTGTATAAAATGTACCAATAAAATCAGTTAAAAAGAGAAATATATAAAAGAAAATATCAAGTGTGGTTGTGTTCACTATGGCCTACGCTGTTGCTGTGGCTTTGTTTGTTAATATATTTGTTATTCTTGGTAGAGAGGAAGAGAAGAAAGCAAATTATGCTCTGCCTCTGAAAGCTTCTGTATAGAAGTCGCACACATTAGTTCAGTTAATATTTTCATTGTATTTCACTGGCCAACTTGATGTCAAAGAAGGGGTTCTTTCCCCTCAAAGGGGAAGAAATTTTAAAAATAATAACAAAACATACTACGAGTTTAAGTAATTTGTCAAAAAAAATCACACAGCACATGACAGAACAGGGTCTCGAAAATAAATCATTTGATTAGTTTCTTTTCGTTTAATCATAAAGCAGACTATCAGAGGCTGCAGAAAATCTGTGTCCTATTTAAACCGACTTGACCCACCTAGAATATCTAAAGGGAGAAAACAAATAAGAGATTGCTTAAGGGCAGTTCTTCCAGCTATCACTATCAGAGGATCAATTGCTTCCAAAGATGGCAATACAGGACGTGACAACTTCTGTTACTGTTGACTGCCTTGAAAAGGACATTAGACGCACGGAGAATGCTGTAA
>PVIC010056939.1:0-10802 GCA_004025085.1 Thryonomys swinderianus
CAGAACTGCTTTCATTGTGTCCCATAAATTCCTGTATGTTGTGCTGCTGTTGTCATTTAGTTGTAGAAATTGTTTAATATCTTTTGTGGCCCATTGGTTGGTTAACAGAGTGTTGTTCAATTTCCATGTGCTTGTGAGGATCTTGGAATTACTTCTGCTATTCAGCTCCAGTTTCAAGGCACTATTGTCTGAGAGTGTGCAGGGGATAACTTCAATTCCTTTGCATTTACTTAAGCTTGTTCTACGGACTAGAATGTGATCTATTTTGGAGAATGATCCATGAGCAGCTGAGAAGAAGGCATATTCTCGCTTTGAAGGGTGAAAAATTCTGTAGGCATCTCATAAGTCCACTTGCTCAAAAGTTTGATTTAGCTCAAGTATTTCCTTATTGATTCTTTGTCCAGTTGATCAGTCAGTTTGTGAGAATGGAGTATTAAAATCCCCTACTACTATTGTATTCATGGATAACTGGCTTTTCATGTCCAGTAATGTTTGTTTTATATAGTTGGGTGCGTTAAGAGTTCGGTGCATAAATATTTATGGTTGTTATTTCTTTCTCTTGGATAGTTCCCTGTACAAGAATATAGGGACCTTCTTTATCTCTTTTAATCAGTTTGGGTTTGAAATCTATTTTATGTGCAAACAAGATAGCCACTCCTGCTTTTTTGCAGTTTCCTGTGGCATGGAGGATTGTTTTCCAACCTTTTATTTTCAGTCTATGGGTTTCCTTCAGAATTAGGTGTGTTTCCTGTATGCAGCAGATTGTAGGATCTTGCTTCTTGATCCAATCTGCTAGTCTGTATCTTTTAATTGGCCCATTGAGTCCATTGATGTTAATGGTTATGACTGATATGGACATATTCAGAGCTGCCATGTTTCCGTGTTCTTGGTTTTTTCTTCCTTGCTTTTCTCCTTTTCTATTTAGTTTCTTTTTTGCCCCAATGAATTCAGTCTCATGGTTCTCATGGGTATGGAATTTTCTTTGTTTTTCTCCAAGATGTTCTTTAGAATATTTTGGAGTGCATGTTTTGTATTTGTGAAGTTTTTCATATGTTCTTTATCATGGAAGTATCTAATTTCCCTGTCTATTCTGAAAGATAGTTTTGCAGGATACAACAGTGTAGGTTGGAGGTTGTTTTCATGCAATGTTTGAAATACTTCTCTCCATGCTCTCCTTGCATTGAGTGTTTGTGTTGCACTTCTCTCTGTAGGTGGTTTTCTTCCTTTCTCTCACTGCTTTTAGTATTTCATTCTTTTGTTGTGCATCTGGAACCTTGATAATTATATGTCTAAGTGTAGATTTTTTTTTGAGACAAGGTCTCGCTTTGCATTTCAGGCTGGCCCTGAGCTCACTATGTAGCCCAGGCAAGCCTCGAACTCAGCAATCCTCCTGTCTCTGCCTCCCAAGTTCTGGGATTACAGGCGTGAGCCACCATGCCTGGCAAGGTGTACATATTTTTATGTCACAGTGTTTTGGAGTCTGGTAGGCCTCATTTATCTTTATGTCTATTTCTTTTCCTGTGAAGTTTTCTGTTGTTATCTGTCACTAGCTTTTTTATGTCTTTTACGCTGTCTCCAGCTTCCTTAGTGACTCCAGTCTGTCTTATATTATTTTTCTTTGAGTCATCTAGAAGCTGTTGAATTGATTTCTCATGCCCCCTTGCTCTTTTCCATAGATTATATCTTTCCTGTTCTTTGACTGTTATGCTGTCCTCTAGGTCTGAGATTCAGTTCTCTGCTTCATTCATCCTACTGTGCAAGCTATCGTTCTCCTTCATCATTCCCTGGAGCTCTGCTTGAAGGGGTTTATAAGGTTCCATTGCTTCTGCTATCTTGGATTCTATCATCTCGCTGATCTCTTCTTTAATGATGTCTTTCACTGTGGACAGTATCCCTGTTTTGATCTCAGAGATGCATTCTGATTTCCATTTTACTAAATCTGCTTTAGTTACCATCTCCACGAGTCCTGGTGTTTGAGTTTCAGTTTGCCCTATTTCCCTTTTCTCTGAATTTCCCTGTGGTGGTAATCTTTGTGTCTGTTTTTTTTTTTTTTTTGGTATATTTTCTCATTTCTAGTCTTTCGTTGTTCCTAATGCTCTTCTTTGTCTGATGACAAGGTAATGTTTGTTGGAGATCTCTTTCTATTATCTAGGGCCCTTTGGATGTGGCACCTTCCTGAGTTGTCCTCCTTGAATGTGTAATGACCCTTGAGAGTTCTTAGTTCTGACACATCATGGTAGGTATTTGAGCAGAACAATCACATCATGTTTGTTACCATAATACAATCAATGCCAATATCAGTATTACATACAGTAAATAAAATGAAAAGTTTTGTTAAATTCTGTTCTGAAGACTTTGTGCTTATGAGTTACCTCATTGTCCATATGCCAAAATGTAGCATTAATCAGCAATGTGTATACAACATGTAGATCGTAAATGTACCCCCCCAAACCCTTTGGGGACAAGAGGTCACTGGGGAATCAGGGTGGTAGAGGGACAGGAGAAGAGTGAAATAGGGTTAGCAGATTTATGAAGATCACCTATACTCTAGAACCTCATATATGCCAGTGGGTAATAGGGGATAAAAGAGATATATAAAACAGGACTAACTGTATGCTGTAAGACCATTGGAGACTTTGCACACCTTCTTATAATAGTAAAGGAGAAGAAATAGGGAAGCCCAAGAGTCTTTTACTTCTGGGTATTGCTTCTGACAGGAAGATAGGGGAGGGTGTGGGGACAAGTGGTGAATAGAGGGATCTAGGAGTAGATGGCAAAATCGATGTTAGATTTCTTTTTTTTTTTTCTTTTTCATCTTGCCTGGTCTCTCAGCACGGCTCCAGTGTGGAGGGATGCAGGAAATGGCTCTGGCTCCTCTCGGAACTGGGTCCTCACAACGCAGCTCTGAGGTGGGGTTGGGGCCAGCTGGCGGGCCTCAATCCTCCATGGTAGGGATGGCCCCCGGGGTCTGTACCACTCCTCACTGTGCGACTCTGGGGTGGAGCGGGCTGGTGGGCAGTCCTCAGTCTTCCGCCACTCCCACGGGGAACAGAATGGTGCCCAAGTTAGCTGAGCCTATGCAGCTCCTGGGTGGTAAGGGCCAGTGGGCATGCCTCAGTCCACCACAGCCACTGGGAATGGAACGGCTCCCACATTAGCTGAGTCTGTGTGGCTCCTGGGTGGTGTGGGCCAGTGGGCAGGCTTCAGTCCTCCACTGCTGCAGGGAATGGAATGGCACCCGGGGCAGCCAAGTCCTCTGTACTCCTCTGGGGTGGAGCAGGCCAGTGGGCAGGCCAAAAATCCATCTTCTTTATCCAGTCTCCTATTGATGAACATTTGGGCTCTTTACAAACTGTGCTCCTATAAACATGGGTGCTCATATGTCACTGTGGTATGATGCTTTTAATTTTTTTTTTTTTTTGAGACAGGGTCTCACTTTGCAGTTCAGGCTGGCTCTGAGCTCACTATGTAGCACAGGCAAGCCTCGAACTCAGGAATCCTCCTATCTCTGCCTATTGAGTGCTGGGATTACAGGCGTGAGCCACAACACCTGGCACTGTGGTATGTGGTTTTGATTGCTGGTGGGCATGATGGTCCACGCCCAGCATTGCATGTGGTTACCAGGGATTGAACTCAGGGCCTTGCACTTTCGAGGCAGGTGCCAGAACCACTGAGCTAACCCTCCAGCCCTGATGCTTTTAATTCTTTCATGCATATACCTAACAGGGAAATAGCATTGTCAAATAGGACCTCAAGTTCTTTTTAAGGAATCTCCATACCCACTTCCACAGTGGTTGCACCAGTCTACACTGTCACTAACAGTCCAGAAAAGTTCCTTTCCCTCAATAGCCCCACCAGCATTTGTTGGTTGATTTTGTGATAGCAGCCATTCTATCAAATGAATGGAGTGAGATGGAATCTCAAGTGTTGTTTTCATCTGCATCTCTTGTATGACCAGATATGTTGAACATTTCTTCATATGTTCCTTAGTTGCCTTTACCTCTTCATATGAGAAATGTCTGTTCATTTCAGATACCCATTTTTTAAATGGGTCTTTAAATTTGGGGAGCTGATTTTTTAAGTCCTTTATATACTCTGGATAGTCGAGGAAACAGTCATTTATACTCAAATGGATGTACCTTGAGGACATACTCATAAGTGAAATAAATAGGACACAGATGTGTAAATACTATATCTTCTCTCTAGTATGAAAAACCAAAGGTGTAAATGAATGTCAAAATGTATAATAGGTAATGTGAAATAGAAAGAAAACGTGGAAAAGTAAAAGGGAAAGAAAAAAAAGGTAAAGAAAAAATTAGACAGTTAAAAAAGGAAACAAATTTGTGTATAGGGGTTGGGGGTTATGGGGAAGGCAGGGGTAAGTGGAAAAATGAGAATCAAGATGTGTAGTGTACAGTACAAACTCTCAATTTTGAATGTGATCATAATGTATGTATAAAATATACCAATAAAGTCAATTAAAATAAGTTTACTGCCTATTTTCAGAGTGAAGGTTATGTGTTAAAAAATGAAAAACAGTGTTGAGAAGAGGCAAAAACAACTCAACTATAACCAAATAAATTCTCTCATTTTTAAAAGACTAACAATTCAACTAAAACCAAGGATTTACTCTGTTTTAACATATGAAATTTGAGCTAAAAAGCACTCAAATGTTACATTTTCCACTAAAAAAAGAAAGCAGTTATATTTCTGTTTGTTGTTATAAGCATCATTGACATGAACATATATAAAGACATTACCTAATGTACATATCCAAGAGTTTCTTTAGACTAGACCTCTAGGCCTGAAATTTAGCTTTTATGGTGTGTGGATTTTCTATCTTATAAGTTATTGTGAAATCCTGAAAAAATTTACATCATCAAATGCATTGTTTCTGTGTCTGTACATTCTTCTGAAATGTTAAACTGTATTACATTTTCATGCTGCCAGCACATTATGGGTTTTTATATGATAGTATTATTAATTTATGTTCCATTTCCTGTATGATTGCTAGTGAAATTCAGTATTTCTTCTATAACCCATTCACATCAATTTTCTTTTTTAGATCTTAGCTCTAATTGATTTATAGTCCTTTATATAGTCTGGACATTATTCCTTTCTGATAGAAATACCACTCAATCTGTGATTCATCTTTTAATTTACTTTATGGATTTTGTGTCTTCTAAATTTTCTTTATAGCTATTAGGACTAATCATAAAGCTATGACTTACAGTTAAAATAGTTTTAGAGACAGAAAAACAAAATAATACAACAAAACAGAAAAAATAGCATCATTAACATTAATACATGTGGAAATAATACATGATATAGGTGGCACTATAAGTTAGTGGAGCAAGGTTAGACTATAAAAGAGGTTACCGTATTATATGGTGAATATTTACATTTAAAAACATTACAGCAAAAGATACATTGCTATTGGCTGTCAGCACTGAAAGTAGTTCTGCAAGTCCTCTTTCCAGAGTACCTTTACAAGGTGTGTAAAACTGCAGTGAATGTTGCTTGGTGAGTGTCACCCAATGGAACAGCAGGCTTGTAAAAATATGATGACAAAGAATAGCTGCTATCTTGAAATTAACTAGCAACAAATGTTGGCAAGGCTGTGGGGATAAAGGAACCATTCTCCATGTAAATGAGCTATAGAATATATGGTAGAAATTGTGAAATAGAAAATATTTAAAGGGAAAGGGGGTATAAGGGTAAGTAACAAGGGGAAGAAAAAATATGATGGTAATAAAGAAAAGGGAAGCAAAACTTATGTATATAGGGGTTGGAGGGTTGTAAGGTGGATGGGGGAATGGGAAAAAATGAGAATTAAATTGTGTCATATGCTGCTACAAGTTCCCAGTGTTGTGTGTGATCATGATGTGTACATATAATGTACCAACAAAGATTTAAATTTTTAAAAATAATGGTGTGTTATCACCCACCCATTCCCTGGAGGTGGCACCATGTGACTTCTTCAAAGTCAAAATGACCATGAAAGGTAAATATTTTGAGTTGATTCAGCCCATTGAGGCAGCCACACAGTGAAGCTAAAGACTTTCATGAGAGAGGACTTCTCTAGAATTGCTTTGGAAAGTGGCAAGAATGACGGGGTGCATGCAAAGTAATAGAAAGTATTGTGAAGGAAATTACTGACAATGCATCTTTTACTATAAAAATAGTTTTAAAACTTTAAAACATTTTCTATATCATTTATTACAACTCATATAATTAATAGTTCTGGTTGCCACTGTTGTCCATATGAAAATATGTTATCTTCCACAGACAAATATTAATACCAGATGGATTCTATATTTTAATATATGAAGTAAAACTTTTCAAAGTTTAGAAAAATATGTAAGTATATGTATATGAAAAAAGTCTACAGGTTGTTTCCTCAAAACACAAGCACAAATACAAAAGTAGGTATCAATAAATACAACCTCCAAATTCAATAATCCTATGGAATTGTCATATTTTACGTGTACAATAAATACTACCTTTATATACTCTAATGGACTTAACTGAGCTCTATACAAAAGAGAAAAATGGTCATGCTTTTTCAGTAGTAAACATAAAACACATTTTCAATTATAAGGAAAGTCATATGTAGTTCTGATTTGATGATTTAATAGGTTCAACAACTTAACTATAAATATTGACATTTAAATTTTAAAATATAATACAACATCTACATAATTCTTCATAGCCATTAAAATTACTATAGACTCTGGAAAGCTGAAGCAAAAAGCTTGGAAATTTAAGCCAGCCTATGCAATTTAGACACACACTGCCTCAAATGAACAACAGAAATGGGTTGGGGAATATAACTCAGTCCAATGACCCCTGGGTTCAGTTCCCAAAAGTATGTAGAACAAAATGTGTAAAACACATTCTTACTTTTATATATATGTATATGTATATATACATATGTATATACAGAATTTTACATATATATATATATATACACACACACACAAACAGTTATTTTGGTATGAATATTTATGTTCAGAAAATATATTAAAATCATGGAAGAAAGAAATTCAATGATAGGTGGAAATGAGAGAACAATTTTTGCTTATTTTCATTTTGCTAATTTTTTAATAAAGAATAGTACTATAAAGCTATTTCTGAGATTTAAATTCTAACAGTTCTGAGCACAGTTTCACAGAGCCACTGGTCACTCTTTACTAGTTCTAAATCTTTGATTTATGGAATCTGAGAATATGCTAGTCGCTCTTCAATGTTTGAGTTCACTTAATTCTCACATGTGTGTAAGAGACTTTTTGCTGCCCCACATTTTAGGTTCTAGAAATATGTCCAAAAAGGTGATATAAGTCATACAGCTACACAACTAGCCAATAGTGGAATTATGACTTGAGCTTAGTTCTTCCAAATCCTTATCCAACACAATTTCTCTATCAGTAAATATAGTAATATAGCCTTTGTCAATATAAAGACTATAGTATAGTTACAAATAAGATTAGCTATGGCAAAACTAGATGAGGTGTTTACAAAAGAAGAACCGGTAATACAGTTATTTGGAGAACATGTATCTAGTGCTTTAGTAATCTAGATATCAGGTATGAAATAAATCTAATGCTTTATCAGACAACGCTGAATATAAGGCAATGATTAGTAAAAGGAAAACACTGCATATGACATCAGGAAAATCATTTTTAGGCTTCATCATGCCAATAGATAGCCAGAAAGAATTATTATGGACCTTTGTTTTTGAATCTATAAACTAGAAGAGTAAGAAAAGTATGCACATTCTAATGTAAATTTAAAATTTTATGGTTGAGTCCTTAAAAATATATGGCTAATTTAATGGTAAGTCTGGTTTATTTTGTTTCTATATTTTTCACTTAAGAAAGGAAGACTTTAGAAGTTTTCTATAAGATCCTTTAAGGCATATTTATAGTTTTCTATGGAAGTGTGATACTGCCTCCTTTTCATTTATTTCAACAACAAATGATATAGTGACTTAGTAAATACAACAGGAAGCAAGATGGTGTGAAAAAAAGAAAAACTTTGCAGTCAAAACAACTTGAGTTTAAATCTGGGTTTGGCATATTTAAGTGGTATGTTACTTTCTCTGAACCAGCATTTTCATCTATTAAAGGAAAATAATATCACCTATTTCATAGGGTTCTAGTAATAATCATTAAGAGGACTTATATGAAATTTATTCAGTACATTTAAAAACTTGCTTGAAATCTAGTCTTATTATTCTTCACCTACCTTATAATGCATAATCCTTTCTGAAGTAAACTGCAGCACCACTCCACATACTTGACAAAAATTCTCTGTAAAAAGTGCAGTCTTTTGCTTGTTATTCCAAGTAACATCTATGAACAAAGTAAAGGGAAGTGACATAATGTATCACATTAATGAATATTTGGAAATATCATTTTTATTTCTCATCATTTATTACTTCTATTCAAACTTGAGTGTCTTTGAAGCTATACCAATAACTTGTCTCTCAAGTATGCAATTTTATATGCAAATATTAAGTATTCCTCTTCTGCCTAATGATGGAAAGGGTTACATTCATTTAGGATAAGTTTAGGTGATGACCCTGTAAATAATAGACACAAGGGCACCAGGAATGTCACAGAATGATTTGGGTAATAATGAAAAGATCAATTAAAAACCCCAGCTTTTTAAACCTTAAAAACCCTTGTATTAAACCTTAAAAACCCTTGTATTTCGTGATACAAAATTCTAAGAAATGTATTGTCTTAAGATTTTTGAATGCTTACCAGATGCTAGGCACTATTGTTAAGTGCTTTAGTGATATTAACTCGATCTTTACAAAAACTGTGTAAAGTAAGACTTATATTAGAGATGTGGAAACTGAGACACAGAGAGATTAAATAGGTTGATCAAACCCATGCAGTTATTAGAATTATCTCAAGATACAAATGTGAACTTGGATTATCCAGCTTCAGAGCCTGGTTTCTTAAATTACTACATTGTTTCTTATAACCTCTATTTGTTCATAGGATGTATATTAAAATGTACCACTAAATTCAACTTGCTTGTTCAACTTGCTTAGAACTTTGTACTACCTTTGGTTGGGTCTATAAATGGAAGTGATACTAATATTAGTGAATGAATTGGGAAACTTCTGAAATGTTTGTATTTTAGAACAGTCTAAATAGCATAGGGATAGTGCTTAAAATTTAAATAATTCACCTGCAGTACTTTCATCAGAATGCCTATTATAAAATAGTTAAGGTTTTTAATTTCTACTTTGATTATTCTATCCATTTTTATTTATATTTATTTACTAAAACTTGTTAATTTTTAAATGTTTACATTCATTGGCATAAATTTATAATAGTATTGTCTTCAAAAAAGAGAAATTTACTGTCTTCAGACTGTCACTTACTTTGAGATATAGTTTCCAATGTCATCTAAAAGTCACACGGAACCACAAATTACTTTTTTCCATGATGAGTAAACATCCTATAACATTATACAAACAATAGGGCATTCATTTGACTAAACAAATCTCATATAAACCCCCTAAAGATATAATATTCATATATAATAAAGCCTGGAAATCTATGTTATCATATTTTTCACCAAAATAAGTACAACATGCCCAATATTTTTGTATTTACACTTGAAGTCTTCACTTCTATCTAAAGTCCTTAATAATTTCAACACATTGTGCCAAAAGTTGGTAGTTTACAGTATATGAATTATAAAACATCAAAATTTTGCTATTTATATGAATTAGAGTTGGTAACATACTCTGATGAAAAGGTGCCAATGAAACATTAAATAAACTAAAAAGTTGTAGAACAAATGTAGTATACCTAATTATAAATTTAAATATATACACATATATTCAAAGAAAATTATGAATGATGTAAACTAAATTTTAAAATGATTAACTTTGAGAAGTGGGAGAACAAAAGGATTAAGAACACCATATTTTCTTCCTGTATAATCATATTAATTTTTACAAACTAACATAGGACTTTCTAACTAAAAACTATTAGAATAGGTGTCTCCAAGATGGCAGATTAAGGCTCTCCAGGGCTTTGTCTTCCCATAGAGACCTCAATTTGAAAAACTATCCACCCTTGAAAATACCCCAAGCAAGTGATTGCAGTATTTGGATATGCTACAGAAATAAGGTACACTGAGAGCAGCCCGGGGCCCTCCGTGCCGTGAGCCCAGCGGACCGGGGAACTTACGGCGGATGGACCAGACCCAGCAGCCCCGGGCCCGCCGTGCCGTGAGCCCAGCGGACCGGGGAACTTACGGCGGACGGACCGGACAGAGCAGCCCCGGGCCCGCCGTGCCGTGAGCCCAGCGGACCGGGGAACTTACGGCGGACGGACCGGACAGAGCAGCCCGGGGCCCTCCGTGCCGTGAGCCCAGCGGACCGGGGAACTTACGGCGGACGGACCGGGCCCAGCAGCCCCGGGCCCGCCGTGCCGTGAGTCCAGCGGACCGGGGAACTTGCGGCGGACGGACCGGACCCAGCAGCTTCGGGCCGCCCTGCTGTGTTTCCAGCGGACTGGAGAACGAGCAGCGGGCGGACCGGACCGAGCAACTCCGAGCCCACCGTGCCATGCTCCCGGCGAACTGAGTGAGCAGCACGCGGACCCGGCTGCAGGGTGCAGTCCATTTCCAGTGGACTGAAGGCCGCCCAGCAGCACACTGTATCCCGGAGCTGTGCAGTGAGGAGTCAGACATAGAGGTAACTCATAAGCTCAAAGTATCCAGTATAGAACCTAACAAACCTTTTTTGTCTTATTTACTGTGTTTAATACTGA
>PVIC010056940.1:0-10800 GCA_004025085.1 Thryonomys swinderianus
ATCATGTATAACATTGGGGAATTTGTACCAGTATATGACACAAGTTAATTCTCATTTTTACCCATATCCCTACCCACCCACCCCTCCTCACCCCCTTTATACATGCTCTTTTATTTTCTTTCTGTATCATATTTATTCCTTCCTCTCATCACATTCCCACACCAAGTTTCCTATAGAAATTTTGCACTCTATAAAAGCTCCAAAATTTTAACTGCCCAAACTGAAATTGTGTACTTACTAATACTAATTCTCCCTTTCCCTTTCCTCAGCTCCTGACAATCCCCATTCTATTTCTCCCCCTATAGATTTGACTGCTCTAAGGACTGCTTAACAGTGGAATCATTCAATATTTTTATGACTGGCTTTTTTCACTCAGCACAGTGTCTTCACAGTTCATCCACACTGTAGTTAGAATTTTCTTCCTTTTTACAGCAAGTCATATTCTATTGTATGTGTAGACTACCTTCTGCTTATTTGTCTACCTGTTGATAGACACTTGGGTTGTTTGCTCCTTTTGGTTGTTGTAAGTACAAATATCTCTTGAAGCCCCTACTTTTAATGAGGTGAACATGCACTGGAGAGGAATTGGTGGAGCTGACAATGATTCTATGTTTAATTTTTTGAGGAGCTACCATACCATTTCCTGGCATAGTTGCCCTTTTACATTCCCATCAAGGACAAGGCACAAGGTTACTGATTTCTCCCAACTTTGTTAACACAGCTTGCTTTGCTTTTGTTATTTATTTAGGTTGTGGTATTATGGTGGGTGCACTGTGGTGGTGGCTTTCAGGCTTTCTTGATCCTGAGAATGTATATGCACATGTGAGGGTTGGTGGTGGGTAGGTAATGTGGCATAAAAATTCCTGATAATAGAGCCAGAGAAGAAACCTCTGTCCAGGGTGTTCATAAAGAGGACACAGTGTACACAAGGCCCTCAACATCCCTGTTGCCACCACTCTTAAAGGATGCCATATCACCAGTTGGTGACCCTGCCCTCTTTAGGCGCAGGGCACCTCACAGGGATGACTCAGCCAGGCACTCCTGCTGGTGCCACACCTGCTGGTCCGCCTCTGCTGGGCTCTGTTCAGCCAAAGCAGTTGTGTTGTAGCTAAAGCAATTGAAAGACCAGATATATATATATATATATTTTTTTTTTGAGACAGGGTTTCACTTTGTAGTTCAGGCTGGCCCTGAGCTCACTATGTAGCCCACGCAAGCCTCGAACTCAGCAATCCTCCTGTCTCTACCTCCTGAGTGCTGAGATTACAGGTATGAGCCACCACGCTGGGCACTGTGGTATGAGGTATTGATTGCTGGTGGGAGTGAGTCACCACGCCCAACATTGTATGTGGTTACTGGGATTGAACTCAGGACCTTGCGCTTGCAAGGCAGGTGCCGGAACCACTGAGCTACATCTCTGGCCCAGGACCAGATATCTTTGAGGACATTTTCTATCATTAATTTTCTCAGTCAGTTAAAAACATTTTTACGTCTTTATTGTGAACAGTTGAAGCAGATGTAAAAATGAAGACACTACCGTAACGCAACCTCACACACTCAGTGTCTGCAGCTTTGTCTCCCTTGTGCTTCTCCTGTTCCCTTTCCTGCACCTCCAGTTTTTTTTAATTGAATTCTTTATTTGTACAATTTATATACATCTCAAAATCACATATAACATTGGGAAATTTCTACCAGTATATGCCACAAGTTAATTCTCATTTTTACCCATATCCCTACCCACTCCCCCCTCCTCCCCCCTTTATACATGCTCTTTTGTTTTCTTTCTGTATCATATTTATTCCTTCCCCTCATCACATTCCCACACCAAGTTTCCTATAGAAATATTCCACTCTATAAAGGCTGTCCTACTTTCTAGAACTCATTTGCATCTACAGGTGTTCATGCCAAAGAGAAGATCCGGGAATTGTCTATCTGTGATCTATTGATTTCACTTATTAGTATATCCTCCAGGTGCCTCCATTTGCACCTAAATGGATCGATCTTGTCATTCTTTATGGCAGAGTAATACTCCGTTTTGTAAAAAAAACCACATCTTCTTTATCCACTCTCCAGTTGATGGACATTTGGGTTGTTTCCAAGATTGAGCTATCACGAACTGAGCTGCTATGAACAAGGGTGTACATCTGTCTTTCCAATGTGAGTTTTTAAATTCTTTTGGGTATATTCCTAGCAGGGGGAATAGCAGGGTCAAATGGGACCCATAGTCCTAGTTTTCTGAGAAATCTCCACACAGATCTCCACAATTGTTGCACCAGTCTGCAATCCCACCAACAGTGGAGAAGGGTTCCTTTCTCCCCACAGCCCTGCCAGCATTTATCGTTGGTTGATTTTGTGATCGCAGCCATTCTTTGTGGAGTGAGATGGAATCTCAATGTTGTTTTCATTTGCATCTCTCGAATGACCAGAGATGTTGAGCATTTCTTCATATGTTTCTTGGCTGCTTTGATTTCTGCCTCTGAGAAGTATCTGTTCATTTCAGTTGCCCATTTTTGAATTGGGTCTTTAAACTTGGGGGGCTGATCTGTTTGAGTTCTTTATATATTGTCGATAATAGCCCTTTGTCTGATACACAGCTAGTAAAGATTTTTTCCCAAGTTGTTGGTTATCTTCTAGCAGTGCCAGTGACTTCTTTGGCTTGCACCTCCAGTTTTTAAAAGCTCATCTTCATTGTCACACTGGCTTGTACTTTCAAATCATTGCTAGAAGAATGCTTTTTTTTTTTTTTTTTTTTTTTTTTTTTTTTGCTTTTTGAGACAGGGTCTCGCGTTGTAGTTCAGGCTGGCCCTGAGCTCACTATGGTGCCCAGGCAAGCCGCCACGAACTCAGCAATCCTCCTGTCTCTGCTTCCCGAGTGCTGGGATGACAGGCGTGAGCCACCACGCCCGGCATTGTGGTATGCGGTGTTGATTGTTGGTGGGCGTGTCTCCATGCCCAGCATTATATGTGGTTACCGGGGATCAAACTCAGGTCTTTGCGCTTGCGAGGCAGGCGCCGGAACCACTGAGCTAACCCTCCGGCCCTAGAAGAATGCTTTTCATAGTACCTAAACATTTTTTATTGTTTCATAGTAATATCATCTATCTACTGAGTCTGTGCTTTCATTCATAAGATGATTTTTAACTATTGATGTGAACTAGGATCCCAATAATCTTTACTTTGCAATTAGGTGTTTTATTTAGTCTCTTTTAACTTGTAACTTCACTTCCCTGTCTCTTTACCTTGCAATTCACACATTTCTCTTAGTCTGAATTAACTGGTACTGTTCTTCTGTTCTCAGTATTTCCCTCCAACTGGGAGTGAGAGGCCTGATCAGAACCATGAGTAGCTTTTAAATCATCCAGGAGCCATTAAATCACCTGTTCTTTCTCTTTCAGGGGAGGAACACCCCTTATTAAACCTTACCTGATTTCTTATTTTATGAAAGATTACAAGATACAGTTGGTCCTTTGTATCTGGGGTTCTGCCTCTGTGGGTCTGACCAAATGTGAAAGGAAAATTATATTTTTCCTTTAAGTTTATTGGTGCATTTCAGGTATACATTATAATCTCATTCATCTTTGGGGATTTATGCCTGTACGTGAAATATCTTTGCTTCTTAGATTTTCCCCATTCTTTTCCTTCCCCATTTACAAAAACTGTTTCCATTTTTTTCCTCTTGTACCATATTTTTTCCTTTCCTCTCTCCTTTTCCCCCACACCCTTCCCTACTTCTCCTACATTTTGACCTTTTCTTTCTATTTTACATTATCTATTATACATTTTGGTCCTCATTTACACTTGCAGTTTCTCAAACTGTGCTGCTATAGACATGGGTGCACATATGTCACTGTGGTATGATTTTAATTCTTTTGGGAAGATACTGAGGAAGGGAATAACAGTGGGCCTGCAGAACCAGCCTTATTTTTTTAAATCACATCTCTTGTCTCCTAAAGACTCCTGTAAGATCATTTGACTCTCATTCTTTGTGTGTGATAAGCTGCTCCAGTTTCTTCAGGTCCATCACTTTGTCACTTGTCATCGCAGGCTGAAAATGTTTCAGGATTGGAGAGCAGTCATTTGGTAGAACCTTCCTACTGACCTTCCCATCAGGGATCCCTTTCCTTGGCCTCTGACCCTTGTGGAGGTGGCACTGAAGACAGGAGTGGAAGAGTGCATTCATCTTATAAGGGGGATTAAGGGACACCTGGGAAACTTCAGGAATATGCCTACACCAGAGTTGTGGGGTGCATGAGCTTTAGGCTGCAGGAATGCAGAGCTTTCTTGGGCTGCAGATCTTGAGACCATCCTCATGTTGGAGCTGTGTGACAGAGATGTGCAGAAGGATGACCATTTGAATAGGCCTGGTACCACGGATCTAGCATTCAGCCCTGCTTTCCCACATGCAAAAAACAAGAGCTGAGTCCCCAAGCAAGTAGCATGTGCTTTTAAGCCTGATGCCAACAGCCAGGACCGGAGTGACATGTGATAAACAACCAGACAGCTGCACCCACAAAATGGCAAATAGCTTTTCAATGGCTTAGAGTGCTTTGGTAACTCTATTGAATTTATGTTCCTGTTTCTTCTCTCATGTTGGACAGTTGTAATCCACCTTATTATGGAAAGGGTGTGAACCAACAATACCACCTCCAGCTGGCTTTTCCACTGTGTCAGTGACCAACCATATTATGATGTAATTTGAACATGCAATATTTAACTTTCATATGTATATAGTTTCATTTGTTCTTTGTAGTTAACTCTGAGATGAGAACAGTGAGGTTCAGAGAGGTTAAATGATTTTTCTACAGTGAGGAAAACTAGCTGTTGAGAACAAGGTCAAATACTTAAATTGTGTAATCGCTTGTTCATCACATTGTTTATTGAAGCAAAAGACAATCAGAAAAATAATCTCTCCCCTCAAGGAGCTTACACTGTGGTAGGGCAGGGCAGGAAGTAAGACAGATGTGTAAAGCCCCTGGTATATGAGGTTGTGCTAAGTGTTGATGGATGTAAAGCAGGAGAGGAGAATGGATAATGCCAGCTGGGCTTAAGGGATTTTGATTCAAAATAAGATAGTTACACCTTTAATTTCTCACACTAGAGAAATGATATATTGTTTACATGTCTGAATCCCATTTATTTCACTTATGCATATGTCCTCAAGGTAAATGAGGTCCAGAATATATGATAGATAGTGTGATAAGAAGAAAATATTCAAAGGGAAAAGGGAAAGGAGATGTAGGGGAAAGTAAAGAAGGGAAAGAAAATATTTGATGGTAAAAACAAAAATGGAAACAAAGCTTATGTATATGGGTGGGGGTGGTAGGGAGGGCAGGGGAATGGGAAGAGATAAGACTCAAGATATATCATGTATAGGTACAGTGTTTTGTGTGTGTGTGTGTGTGGCCATACAGGGGATTAAAATTGGGCCCTTTTGCTTTCAAAGTAGGCGTGGTACCACTTGAGCTAAATCCCTGGCCCCAGGTATAATTTTTTAATGTTGAATGTGATCATAAAGTGTATCTAAAGTGTACCAGTAAACTCAATAGTTAAAAAATAGATAATTTCTTCCATTAAAATATAAGATAGTTAGAGAAGGCACTAATGAAATGGTAAACTTTCAGCAAAAATCTAAAAAGGCCCAGGGGAGACACTGAGACTTGTGGGGAGGGTGTCGAGATAGGAGGAATGTGAGGGCAAAGACCCCAGGCAGGAGGAGGCTGGCTGGAGACCTGTGTAGCTGGAGTAGAGTGCACAGAGGAGGAGGGGCTGAGGTCAGAGATTAAGGAGCATTTGGATCAGATCATGAAGGCCCATGACTAATCATGGGGACTTTGACCTTACTGTAAGAAATCAGTAAAAGATTTTGGCAAAGGAGTCACATAAAATGACAGATTTTTAAAAAGGATCACTTGAAGACAGAATGTTTCGGATGGCAGCAGAAGCAACGAGAAAAGCATTTGGGAGGCCCTTGCCTCTAGCTCCATGCTTTTGTCTTGAACACACAAGGTTTTTAATTAAAACAAGAAAGAAGAAATACTTCAGTCATATCCTTTGGACCTTTCTCAAATGGTATACATTCATAACTATAGCAAGTTTTTATCCCTCTGCTTTAAGAATTAAAATGAGTCTCTAAATAACATGTTATCTTGGCTATTACTGAAAAGTGAAAGGGTGATAGTTGTTGGTGAGGGTTTCCATGGCTGCTGGGGATGTAAATTAACAAAGCCATTCTGGAAAACAGTATGGAGAAAGCTCAAAAACTTACAAATAGAGCTGCCATTTCATCTAGCAGTTCTACCTGAGAGTAATGCTGAAAGGAAATCACATCACTGTCCCAAAGTGATCTCTGTAGTTTCCTGTGCACAGCAACCAAGGTATCGTGTCCACCAGGAGCCCATCAGTGGGCAAAGGGATAAGGGTACTGTAGCCCCAGTGCACAATGAAATACCATTCAGCTTTGAAAACAAAGACATCTTGATGTTTGTGCTAGCATGGAGAACAGTATGCTCATTTAAATGGGCCAGACAGAGAGACAAATACAGCGTGACCTCACTTATATATGAGTCTATAAAAAGTCAAAGTTGTAGAAGCAGAGAGTAGAATGGTGATGGTTAGCAGTTGGGTCAGGGGTATGAAAGGAGTGTGGGAAGTGTTGCTCAGGGAGTGCAAAACTTCAGTCTGACCAGAGGAATAATTTCTGAAGATCTGTTAGCATGGTGACTACAGTTAAAATATTGTATACCTGGAAAGTGTACAGAGGCTGATTTTAAGTGTTCTTACCACACCAAATGAGGATGTGAGCTAATGAAATGTTAATTAGCTTGACTTACTCATTCCACAATACAGACATTAATTAAAACACATCATACACCATAAATATGTACAATTTTATTCCTAATTTTAAAATGATGCATTACCTAAAAATAGAACAAATTCTTTATAGAGAATGTTTAGGCATTATTAGTGTTCTGCTTAAGAACCCATGTCAGTTGCATTTTTAGAGAGAACAGACTGTGTGAGACCACTTAAAATCCTGGTGCTTGGACCATGGATCTCATATGAAATGGGTTGTTTCACCTTGCAGGGAACTGCACAGCACCTCCCTCCATGGGCAAAACACAGCTCATATCCAAGACATGCTGTGATGCAATTTAGAGTCAGAAATTTGGACCTACTATGAGACTCAAATTTACCAGTCAAGTAAATCAGCCTTTACAAATGTCTTTCAACACTTTCATAACCACAGACTGTTGGGATTGAATATCAGACATCTGTGATCAGCTAAATTTGAGTTTTAATCCTAAGTCAGCCATGTTCTACAATTGAATAAGCTTTTTAATTTTCAGCTGATAGTAGTTTTACCTCTAGATGAAATATTTACCTTTCTCCCAGTTGTGTGAAGCGACTGGAGAGCAGCTGGATATTGTTCTCTGGGTAGCACCTGGGGAGGTGGGACCCCACAAAGAAGGGAGGGAATGTTGGTAAGCACTACCTTGACTGATTTATTCCTTAGAGGCACTGTCCAGCTCACAGGTATTTATGAAGAGAGTGCAAATACTTGGAATTGCAAGACTCTGGGAGGCAGTGGTAGGAGTATGACAAATTCAAGTGGGAGCTGTAGTTCAAGTCCTGTTGCTAGAGAGACTTGTAAATACTTCAGACTTTGCTTTAAATATCTGGGATGGCTGCATTGTAGGAGTAAACCATGATTAAGGTTTATGTCCTTGGGCTGAGGAAAAAACTGAAATAAACCCACTATTAGGTAATTTGAACTCACATTTCCTCATGGTCAAGGTAACCCACCAATAGCTAAATTGCTCACTAGGTCAAAACCCAGAATGCTTTAGAAGAAAATGCAAAATCCAGACTCCATAATGTATTAACCACAGTGTTTATTATTATCATATGTATGAACAAACAAGAAAATGTGATTAATAGTTTTAAAAAGTGAATAAAAACAGGCCCAGAGATGAGTCAGATGGTGAAACCAGAAGGGAGGGCTTTAAAACATGCTATAAAAGTATTAAAATGTTCATAGGAAAAGATGGATGAAATAGATGAAGAGGTGGAGGAATATTGATAAAGAAGTGAAAATTCTAAAGTTGAAAAATATGGTCTCTAAAAATTGGTAGGTGCCCTGAAGAAAATGAACGTGGCAGAAGATGGGGTCAGTGAATTGGAGCACAAGGCAATAGAAATTATCAAAGCTGGAGCACACCAATAAAATTATTTCTGAAAAATAAACACAGCCTCAGTGACTGAGAGATAATGTCAAGAGGTCTAATATATGCGCAACTGGAGGGTCAGAAGGATTCTGGATAGATACTGGGACAGAAAAGATATTTGAGGAAAGTAGTGACCATAAATTAAATGAAAATCTTTTGGTAGTAGTCAAGATGAATGTCGAACCTGGAAGGTCAAGGCAGCAGTCAAGTCTGGACCATAGAATAGAATATTTGGGATGAAGAAAAAGATAAATAGAAAACGTGTTGCTCTGGGGCCAGCCCATGTCTACCTCCTCATTCCATTTTCTTCTAAATTGAATCATTGTTACTTCTCAGTGACAATGTGGTAGGATAGAAAGCTCACGAGCTAGGACTCAGATTTTTCTTTAATTGAATTCTTTATTGGTACAATTTATATACATCTCACCATCACATATAACATTGGGGAATTTGTACCAGTATATGACACAAGTTAATTCTCATTTTTACCCATATCCCTCCCCACCCCCTTTATACATACTCTTATTTTCTTTCTGAATCATATTTATTCCTTCCCCTCATTACATTCCCACACCAAATTTCCTATGGAAATTTTCCATTCTATAAAAGCTGTCATACTTTCTAGACCTCATTTACATCTGCAGGTGTTCATATCAAAGAGAAGATCTGGTACTTGCCTATCTGTGATCTATTGATTTCACTTATTAGTACACCCTCCAGGTGTCTCCATTTGCACGTAAATGAATTGATCTTGTCATTCTTTATAGCAGAATAATACTCCATTTTATAAAAAACCCACACCTTCTTTATCCAGTCTCCAGTTTATGGGCATTTGGGTTGTTTCCAAGATTGAGCTATCACGAGCTGAGCTACTATGAACAAGGGTGTACATCTGTCTTTCCAATGTGATTTTTAAAATTCTTTTGGGTATATTCCTAGCAGGGGGATAGCAGGGTCAAATGGGACCCCTAGTGCTAGTTTTGTTTTGTTTTTTTGACAGGGTCTCGCTTTGTAGTTCAGGCTGGCTCTGAGCTCACTATGTAGCCCAGGCAAGCTTTGAACTCAGCAATCCTCCTGTCTCTGCCTCCCGAGTGCTGGGATGACAGGCGTGAGCCACTACACCCGGCACTGTGGTATGTGGTATTGATGGCTGGTAGGCCTGAGTCTCCACGCCCAGCATTGTATGTGGTTTCCGGGGATCGAACTCAGGACCTTGCACTTGCAAGGCAAGCGCTGGAACCACTGAGCTAATCCTCCAGCCCCCTAGTGCTAGTTTTTTGAGAAATCTCCACATGGATCTCCACAATGGTTGCACAAGTCTGCAATCCCACCAACAGTGGAGAAGGGTTCCATTCTCCCCACAGCCCCGCCAGCATTTATTGTTGGTTGATTTTGTGATAGTGGCCATTCTTTGTGGAGTGAGATGAAATCCCAGTGTTGTTTTCATTTGCATCTCTCCAATGACCAGTGATTTGAACATTTCTTCATATGCTTCTTGGCTGCTTTGACTTCTGCCTCTGAGAAGTGTCTGTTCATTTCAGATGCCCATTTTTGAACTGGGTCTTTAAACTTGGGGAGGCTGATCTGATAGAGTTCTTTATATATTGTAGATAATAGCCCTTTGTCTGATAAACAGCTGGTAAAGATTTTTTCCCATGTTGTTGGTTGTCTTTTAGCAGTGCCAATGACTTCTTTTGCTGTGCAGAAGCTTTTCAGTAGGAAGAGATCCCATTTGCTGATTCTTTCTGCTAGTTCTTGTGCTATAGAGGTTTGATTCATAAAGTCTCTGCCTAAGCCAATGTCTCCAAGAGTTTTGCCTAACCTGTTTTCCAGCAGGCTTATTGTTTCTGTTTTAATGTTTAAGTGTCGTATCCATTGTGAGTTTAGTTTTGTGCATGGTGAAAGAGATAGGTCTAGCTTTAGCATTTGGCAGGCTAAAGCCCAGTTTTTCCAGCACCATTTATTAAAGAGGCTGTCTTTCCTCCATGGGGGATGTTTGGCTCCTTTGTCAAAGATAAGGTGGCATAGTGTATCCGGGGTTGTTTCTGGATCTTCTAATCTATTTCACTGGTCCTCGGGTCTGTTACTTTGCCAGTACCATGCAGTTTTTATCACAGTGGCTTTATAGTAGAGTTTTAAATTGGGGATTGTAATACCTCCTGCCATGTCGTGGTTGCTTAGAATTGCTTTTGCTATTCTAGGTTTCTTGTGATTCTAGATGAATTTTCGTATTATTTTCTCTAGCTCTGTGAAGTATACCGTTGGAATTTCAATTGGAATAGCATTGAATCTGTATAGTAGTTGTGGGAGTATAGCCATTTTGACGATGTTGGTTCTCCCTACCCAGGAACAAGCAATATCTTTCCACTTTTTGATTTGCTTTTCTATCTTGTTTTTCAGAGTCCTATAGTTTTCAGAGTAGAGGTTTTTCACTTCCTTTGTTAGATTGACTCCTAGATATTTCATTTTTCTGGGTGCTACCGTGAAAGGGATTGACGCCCCAATTTCTCTTTCAGTGAGTCTGTTGTTTGTTTAGACAAAGGCTGTTGATTTTTTTTTTTTTTTTTTTTTTTTT
>PVIC010056941.1:0-10800 GCA_004025085.1 Thryonomys swinderianus
GAAAACTACTTCCTGAATAAATTTAGATGATATATAATGATAATTCTATTAGTAGCAAAATATAATTATTATTGTGTGCTAAGTATTGTTCTAAGCTTTTTACACATAATAAGAGATTTAATATTTGTGCCAATGCTGATGCAATTGGTAGCTGTTACCCCCATTGTACAGATCAGGGACTAGAGTAATAGGATAAGTGATGTTTCCATGTCACAAAGCTAGAAAGTAGGTTTTAGGCTGTTCTGAAACATATAGCCTGCCATTCGCATTTCTTGTTTACACAGTATACCTCACTGCTGTTGAAATAATAAAATGAACAGAAACCTCATAGCTTCCTTGCCAAGTACGCTGCTAACTCAATTCCTCCAAACAAAACCCCAGGAACTAGGTCCTAAGAAGTAGGTACATTGTTACCCGCGTAACTCTGGGACTCAGAGAAGGTCAGTAGTTTGTTTGCATTACAGCTAATGAATGGGAAAGCTGTGCTGTGATTCATACTCAGAAAATCTGGTTGTAGAATCTGCCATTACTGACTGCTATTTACCTGTCCAATTTTCCAAAGTCGGCAATTCATTTAGTCACATTCTAGAGTCATAATAACTGAAATAGAGTGCTTTGTTATGGCTTCTACTTTAAAAACTTTAGGACATTTAAATCTTACATAGTGAATACCATCCTGTTTTCGGTTGCTGACAACATCCCAGGGTAGGTAAGTCATAAAGAAAAGAGATTTGTGGGCGCTCACGACAGGAGGCATGAGGCTCACTGGGCACATCTGACGATGGTCTGTGGCTGGCAGCGTCCCTGCCTGGTGCAGGTCAGGGCAAGAGGTAAGCAGCGCACATGTATGTGGATTTCCTGGTCACTCTCTCTGTTCTTATGCAGCCTTTCGGATTCAACTGTGGCGACTGATCCAGTGTCCTTTTCTAATCCTAATCACTTCCTCTAAATCCCGCCTCTAAATATCAGACATCATTTCCTGCTCTTTGATGCTTTACGGAGGGGATTAAATTTGAACACCTGACGATTCAGTCCTTAGCACTGTGAGCAGGAGGGATTATTTCACAGGAACAGGTGAATGATTTTTTTACTTTTCTATGGATTTTCTGGGTGGGTCTTTGGAGTCAATTAGTTTTACTAGATTACTAAAATTGTCTTTTCTAATTTTAAATGTAGTTTAGTCAAAATCTGCATTCATCAGAGACAAAAATTGAAGCATCTTAAAGACACACTAGAGGTCAATGGTCATGGGCATTAGTGCAGGGACAAACTGCTTGGGCTTGACCCTGAACTGGCCAGTCAGGCACTCTTGAACAAGTTTCTCCGTTCTCATGCCTCAATTTACGCAGTTATGAAATGAGAGTCATCAAGCCCCTAGGTGTGAGAGACGCTGTGGGGAATAAAAGGCTTTTATGTAAAGTGATGAGAACAGTGCCTCGCATACTGCTGTGCACTATGCCAAGTTCTGCATCTCCAGATCACCAAGTGTGAGCCTAACCCAGCGTCCTGCGTGTGCTGCCTTTTCTCCCCGGAGCCCTCTCCTTCCCAGGCAGCGCTGTCGCTCCTTCCTGTTTCCTTCGTCTCTTCCCCAGTGCTGTCTGTAGTGCAGCCCTTTGTGGATTACAGACTCCAAAACTGTGGTCCCATCTCCAACTTTTCATTTTTTTAATCCCTTCTACTCGCTTCCTTATTTTTCCTTATCTTTTATGCATCTCTTTATATCCATGTTTTCCTTTCTTAGGCTGCTTTTTGTTGACGTGTTCTGGTGTCTCCGTGTCTCCGTCACTTCCCTAGCGTGTCGCGCGCCTCCCAGTGCAGCCTCTGCGAGCGCCGATTTCCTACGCTGAGGACCCCGGCGCACCAGAGGGCCTCTTAAAAGGGCTTGCTCGTGCGCACACGCGGCCTTGCACGCAAACATGAATGAGCGGCTCCTCTCGGTTCTAGGAGCTACGTGGTATTTTTGGCTTCGTATTGGAAAATATAGAGACCCTGGAGTTCTTATAGAACTGCCTGGTCTCCTTGGTAGGGGTTAGAAAACACTGCGTAGTCCCCTGGAACGTAGCCCTGAGCCAGGGGACCTGGCCAAGGGAGGAAATCACAGGAGAAATTTCAGTCTCCACTTGCTGCTGACTTCGTGCCTAACAGAACTGGAAATTCCCGTTCATTAAGACCAGCTGAAGTATCAACTTAATTAACTGAAACTTTAAAAAAGTTAAAAGTCTGTTATTATAAATCAATATGTATATGAATATCAGACGTCGGGTTAGACAGTCTCTGCAGGCCCAGTCCTCTTGGGTACATGCTGGTCAGTATTTATCCGCCTGAAACTGTGACTTCTAGCCAGGTGCCTCGTTCTCCTCTCTGCGGTTGCCTCACTTAGATGCTTCTCTTGTTTGCGAAAACTGCTTCTTTCCTAGCTGCCACAGGCTGCAGTCTTGCTCCCAGCCCAGCGTAAGCTGAGCCTGGCTCCTTAGAACATCAGCATAGTTTTCAGGCTTTGAGTTTCAGAATGTGGGCATCTTCCAAGGGGTCAAGGAGCAATCAAGGAGATAGTACTATTTAAGGTAGGAGAGAAGGGTGGGCATTCGTTTACTGCAAAGGAAGGGAGAATGCAGCATTGAAGGAGAAGGGAACGCAGAATGTTTAGTTTTTCAAGAAATGCCAAGTAGTGGATATGGTATAATTGTCCTAGTGCTGAAATAACAAGGTGCAGGTATTGCAATAGCCTTTAGGCTGTAAGTTGAACTTTAGGTCGTTGGTCACATTACTTACTTGTAACACAGTCAGCCAGAAGCTTAAGACTAGTCAAAAGATGCAAATCTGGTAAACCCTTCACAACTAATTAAAAAGCACCAAAATGTTCGCGTTATTTGCTATAAAAGACATAAATTAGAACCATAGTGTGTGTATATATATATATGTATTTATGTTTATATAGTTATGTTTAAATATATAGTTACGTTTATATATATATCTGTAGTTATCACAACTAATTAAAAAGCACCAAAGTGTTCATGCTATTTTCTATAAAAGACATAAATTAGAACCATAGTGTGTGTGTGTGTATATATATGTGTTATATATATATAATGTGTATATATATATGTAATGTGTATATACCGTGTATATACTATATATAATATATATAATATATATAATGTGTGTGTAGTTATCTTTATATATATGTAGTTATCATCTTTATATCATAGTTTATCATATTGTATTAACATTATTGTCACTTGCATGCTACCATCCCTCCTTCAGGTGGATTTACAGTCCTTGGATCAGTAATTGCACTTATCTAAGGAAACGTCTAGGAACGAGTGACTTTTTAATCCCACTTTTCATGAACAGACTGACGGTGAGACCCTCCTAGGAAGACCGAAGAAAAGCCACGGCGAGGCAGGTTGTGCAAGTCTTCAAATGACACGTGAGGCAAGGGGCTCGCGTGGGCCGGGAAGTCACCTCCGGCCGAGGTCCGCGCCGCCGGGACAAGCCGCAGGGCCGCGAGAGGCCGGGCGCGGCAGCCGGGGAGACCGTCCCCGGGAGATCGCGGCGCAGGAGCCAGTGCTGACTTCCGGCCACGGCGGGAGGGCCGGCCTAGAGATGCCAGTGGGTCACCGCGGAGTGGGGCAGTGAGCTGGGCAGCCAGAGAGAAACGGTACCGCACGCGATGCGTCTCGGCCTGGCGATTTCAGGCAGCATGCCGCCCGCCCCGGGTTCACCTGTGTCCTTGAACACGGGAGTGTTTTCTTCCCGCAGTGAAGTGCTTTTCTCCTGTTCCCTCTTTCTCTCTCATGCACACACAGTGGTAGGATCTGAAAAAAAAATAATGAATTGAAGTAGCTGAGCCCCCAGAAATGCAGAAAACAATGATGGTTGCCTGACTTGGCAGAGAAGAGTAGGGTGGGGAGATTTTGTTCAAAAGGTACCAATTTTCTCTTATAAAATAAACTCTGAAGATGCAGCCCTAGTTGATAATGTTGTATCACATACATTACATTTGTGAAGAGAGCAGGAAGTAATCTTTCTAAACTCAGAATAATTCTAAAAAAGATGGAAATATGAGGGGTGATGGATGTTTTTAACTTGACCACGTAATCATTTAATAACATTTCAGTTTATACCATTGCATACTTTAAGAATATATAGCTGCATTTGCTAATTATACCTTAATAAGAAAACAAAAAAAAATAGAAAGTGGAAAATTGGGGAAAGGAGGAATAAACATGACTCTCTAAGGATGACATAACTGATAGAATGATAGTGTTGTTGAATATGGTGGCATTTACAGAGATGAATCAAGTGTTTCAGGAAATCATTAATTCTGCTTTGGACAGTTATGCCTTTGGTGATTCCTGGGACATCTGTGTAGATAGAAATAATAACAATAACAATAATAACTAATAATAATAGAGAAAATACAAAATTTACTATGAACATAATTTTAAACATTAGGCAGCCTGTATTTTCTCAACCTGGTGAAGAAAGTGAGGCTTATTTGAGCTAAAGGAAGTGACCTCCGGGTGGCAGCTGGGAGCCCCGCCCCCGCCCCGCCCCCCCCTCAGCACCGCCCCACAGGGCTCTGTGTCTCCGGAGGGAGGTCGGGCCGGAGGTGGGGATTTGTGGGCTATTAGTTCCAAGTGATCTCTGTGCTCTTGGAGCGGGATGAGTGTCCTAGGGGGAGATTACAGAAGGAGGACGCAGGCGGAGCACGTCGTACAACTTAAGCAGAATAAAGTGATTAGGGACATTTAATGTCACGCAGTGTTGTCAGACTGCTTTACATTGATTTCCTGCTGCCAGCAAATGGCCTTCTGAGTGCGGTGACGTACCTCTGTTCAGTCAGTTCATCTTTCATTTTTCCTCTGGGGTTGAATCCAACTCAACAATAAGTATGACTAATTCTTTTCTTAAGAAACAGAAATGAAGAGGTGACCTTATGCAGTTCCTTCTGATGGTAGGTTAAAAAGAAAAGATTAAAGTTAGGCGAATTGTCTCTATTTACCTACAAATTAGGATCACTCCTTTATTTTACTTATCTATGATACATTTATTCACTGTTGGTCCCGATGAGAAAAGGAAAAGTCTGCATGAAATTTTAACATAAAAGAAAGAAAAATTCAGGTTTTGATGTATAATAATTTAGAACTATTAATTTTAGTGTAAAATAAAGCTATGTAAATGTTCTAATTTTCCTTAATGTCCCTCATTCTTTTTCTCAAATATCTTTTTCTTTATTTCTTTCCAGTCAGACATGACAATTAATTATTAAGGAGTAAGAAGTCTCTGACATGCATTACCCTGACCCAGCTCTTAATACATTTCCCAGTGCATAAAATATATATGATATAGGATATTATATTTTTAGATGAATATTTTTGTTATTTTAGAATAATGAAAACGTGTACAGAAGGGTGACTCTTCAATGTTCAACATCTGAGACTCTGTTCCAAGGCAGAGTTATTATCTCAGAGCTTTGTAAGGCTTAGATTCCAAAAGACACTTATTTAACTGATTTTGTGTTCAAGCTTAGGCAGTAGTAAATTTACAACTTAAAACAACAGAAATTTATTGCGTGATAGTCTGGGCAAGAGAAATCCAAAATCAATATTGAGAAGACTGTACACCGTCCAATGGCTCTGATGGGAATTGTCTCCTGCTTCTTCTGGCTTCTGTTGGCTACAAGCGTTTCTTGGGTTGGGTCTGTGAACATCCCAGTCTTTGCTATGTTCACACATCTTTCTTCTCTTTGTGCCTCATTTCTTTCTTCTTTTCTCTTACAATGATTTAAAGTCCCCCTGGATTATTCAGGAAGATTTTTTCTTAAGAAACTGAAATCCTTCACTGAATAGCTACAAAGGTCCTCTTCTAGGTGCCAGGGGTTGAATGTCACTGTCCAACTCTGACATGTTCCGTCTCCCAGTATGATGATGTCTGGAAACCTTGGGAGGCTAGTGGTATAAATGTGATCATGAGAACTGGCATTCCATGGTGGGATTATGAGCATAGACACCCGAGAGTGAGACAGCCTGTGTGGAGAACAAAATCTACTGGCACTGGATTTCTGGACTCCTAGATTCAAGAAGAGTAAGAGAATAATGTTTAAAGCAGCCCCTGTATTTTCATGGCATCCCTAGATGAATAACATAATAACGCATGTGGATTAAGACATGAACATACCATTTAGGGGCCACTAACCCACTACACCTGGTTTCACCTGAAACTCCTTCATTAATACTTCCACTTCGGCAAGCCAGGATTAAAGAAGGAAAACAAAGGTCACCATTATAGTAATTCCACCACTGCAGTAAATTCTAAACACCTAACTCATTCTAAGCATGAGTAATTATCATGAGGGAGAGTTATTTTTATTGGTACATTTTCACAGCGCATAGTTGTTCCATTCGCGATGAGCAGTTGGAACATGTACACGACACGTCCTAACTCTCCTTCGTCCTGTTCCTCTCCTCTTCCTCCCTCTCTTGGCTCCCCTCACATCTGCAAAACTCTGTCTCTCCAGTTCCTATTCTTTTATTTCCTAAGCATGAGTAATTTTTAAACACCGTCAAGCTCTAATATACAACTGAACTGACATGGGTGATTGAATGTTCAAAATAATTCTAATAAATCAGATATCTTGTCCAATGAACAATTTTAGTAAACAGATTCTAGGACACAGGCCATCCGGAAGCTCAGAGGGAGCACAGACGGTATAGAGCATTAATGTGGTTTTTATTTCATGTCTTCCTTCATCAGATATGATGTTTTTGTCCAGAGTTACAGAAGACACTTCTATGGGAGACTTTCAGGGGTTCCTCCCATAGTTGGAGCATTCAAAGTCTTAAACATATTTTATATTATACTCCAGCAAATGCTACAACACATCTGACACTACATAAAGATTACAAATCTTAGTTTCTTTCCACTGTCAGCCAGGGGTAACCTTCAGAGTTAAAGTCTTTTTCTCCTAATAAATATTAGGGTATTACCAGAAAATGCAATTGTCATGAGGATTTAATAATGCCACCCGGTTATTTTTCTTTTTTTCCGGTGTTCTTTCTTTTATCCTCCTGCATGAATTACAGGGTAGCTGCTTTAATTCCATGGTCCTAACAGCCAAAGTTGAGATCTTTTGAGACAGTGTGAATTGAGAGCTAGCCGGAGAGCATCGCACGCCGGAGAAAGCGAAGGCGGGAAAATGGTACCGTGAGAAACACTCCCTCACCGACTTGCTGAGGGCTGTCTGCAGGCCTGCTGTAGGACGGACATTCACTGATCACTTACTATGCAGAGGCGCTGGGGATGTCGGGGTTCAAAGGCAGACGACGTTCCCAAAGGGCACACAGGACACAGGGCAGTGAGAAAGCTTGAGAAAATGGACAGCACCGAGGGGTGGGCAAGGATCAAGATGGCGCTGGAGATGGCTGTTACTGGAGGTGCATGTGTGTGGTACATCAGGCGGCACTGCAGCTGGGGCTGGGAGGGGTGGCCGGGCTGAGAGCTGGAGTCGCCAACAATACATGAGGAACTAGACATGTAACATACATGTTACATGAGGAGAAGCCACAAGGGGGAACTTGCTATTTCAGCAACAGATGAGAGGTGAGTGATGCTGGACCCCTGTGAGAGAGGAAGGTAGCCGTGTGTACCGGTTTGCCCCGAACACCTCCAGTTTGAGCCCCTTGCACAAGAGGAAATATAGCACCCCGTTAGATTTCCACGAGTCTCCAGGATGGGCCATAAAACACATAGTCACCATATTTATACATCTTTCAACAGTTTTCCTTCCTTTTCTCACCTGTGTTTAACATACTCCCACACTGTATTCCATATTCTATATTTAAAAATCAGTAATATTTACAAAGTGAGGGACATGGTCATGTAGAATGATATAATGTAATCAGCTTTCTCTGGTGTCGAGAAAGACCTTCCTGTGACCAACATTATAAATGTCTGGGTAGTATTAAGTCTGGACCAAAATGGGTGGGTAGAGATATTGCATTTGGCATAGCTTCAAAAACATCATTTCAGGAAGGAAAGTCCAGTTCAATTTTCAGAGTGACTGGTTAGACCAATCCACAACAGGTCTATGTAATCAATATCTACTGCCACTTACCTTGGCAGCGTTCCTGGAAAGACCATTTTCTAAAATTGTCCTCTTCTCAGCCACTTCCCATTGTGTTTTATGTAAATTATTTTGGCTTGTTCGCTGTATCTTTCTGTCTCCCCCCTTCCCCTTTCTTCTTCTTTCCTACCTCATCCCATTCCTCTCCCTCCCGTCTCTCTCCTTCACCCTCTCTTTCCTATTACAAGGAAGAGTTTAATCAGTGCATTGCGTTATGAATGGAAGAGCAGGAGTTTTTCAAGATCCTTGTATGCACTTCATTGACTAGTGAGTTTCAGTATTATTCCAAGCTATGGGGATGAATCAAACTGGTTTCTTTTCTCAAAGTCGCTTGTACATTATTTCTAAGTCCTATCCTGAAACTCAGAGTTTCGATCTCTGTTATCTACCCTGCTCTTCTAAACTTACCATACAATCTCTTGCCTTACAGTGCTCAGGTGTAGCTCTAGATGTTTCCCTTGAAGGAATTAGTGGTTTTCCTGCTCAAAAAAAGTCTTTGCCATTTTTTTTTTGTAAAACTATTAGAAAAAAAAAAACCCAAATTCTTCCCCCAAATACACCTCTGACAAATGCCCTCTGTCAGAGGAGCCTGTTTAAGAGAAGTGGATTGGAAACCATTCTTGTTTCTATATTTAAATACTTTCCAGTATTCCTCAGTCTCTTCTGGTTACTATCAGAACGAAGCTCCACCTAGAACTGTGCCCAGCATTGTGGTCTTTCATTGTGGCTGTTACAAATACCCGTGAATAAGAGAAAATAAGAAAATCTGGATGAAAGTAAAATGTTGGTGACTTGTTTAAGGGACAGGAATGAAAATTTGTCTTCAGAATAGGACACATTATTGATGGTATCCTTTGAAATGGTAGGTAGGATGAGATTCATGGAAATCTGAAGATTAATGAAGAACCTTTCAGCAAAATCTTCTAGATAATTATCCTTTTTAATTGTAGGAGACTAAGAAGTTGATCAAATTTAACCTTCAGTTGTGTGCAGAAATCCCAGATGTGTAAGTAAAGGATGAATGAAACATAAGTTTCATCCTAAGATATAGAAGAATGTATAAAAAAGTTTAGAGTGTGCCAAGAGATAAGAAAGAGTGACACCCATGAAAGATATATGTATGTTTTAGTAAGGTTCAGGAATATTCCGTGGATCATATGCTTTTTAAAGTAGATTTTTAAAATGTATAACATTGCAGAGAAAATGCATGAACATGTAGAATGTCTTAGTGTGGAAAATGGTAAATTCAAAATAATGATTTTATGAAATAGTTTTTTTTGAGACAGGGTCTTGCTTTGTAGTTCATGTTGGCCCTGAGCTCACTATGTAGCCCAGGCAAGCCTTGAACTCACAATACTCCTCCTGCCTCTGTCTCTTGAGTGCTGTGATTGCAAACATGAGCCTCCACACTTGGCATTGTCGTATGCAATATCAGGGGTCAAACTCAGGCCCTTGTCCTTGCCAGGCAGATGGCAGAATCACTGAGTTAAATTGCCAGGTCATCGTGAAATAAGTTTTGAAAGTTGATGTGCCTCTAAGTCACAGAATATCCTTGAGATTCAGTGTATCACCTGATAATTTAGTGGATAACTCAGTAACATTACACCTGGTATCACTGGAAACTGAAGTTCTGAAATTGATTGGTAATGAATCTGAAACTACAGATCTTACCAATGATAAACAGGCTCAAAATGTCAAATTCTTATTACCCTTACCAATTCCAATAAGTTAATTTTCCTTCACTAATTACGTGCCTACCACCTAACCATAAGTTCACTAAGATTGCTCTGTCATTTGAAACATAAATAAAATTGACTCCAAAAATGGAAGAAAAATAAAAATAAAAATGATAGCCTGATGTTGTACATCACACAGAGAGGCTACTGGCCCTTGCGATCCCAGCTGGGAGTCCCTGTTTTTGCTGGCCTTACTGCCCCTGTCCACCTGGCATCTCTCTTAGCTCTGTGTTTGCTCAGCCTCTTTCCCCTTGTGTGTCCCATAAAATTGTTTCCTCAAACCATTTTGGTTTGGAGCATTTAGAACAAGAGTCGTGAACATTAAAGACTTGAACGGTTCTTGGGGCATGTTCCCAGGAAGCAGGAATGAGCCTGGGGGGAGCACCAGTTCTCATGCTGCTGCTGGGAGCCGTCAGGGCTCCATCCCATGGGAGTCCCCTAAGGCGCACGGAGATGCGTCCTGAGTGACCCCCCTTCAGGCAGGAGTCTGGGCACGTGTGCCATCTCCTGCCTCTGCTAAAGCTTGACAAGGCCACACACACTCGCCATCTTCTGGGCTGGGCTGTATTAGGATGAAGCAGCTCTTGTGGGATTTGAGAAGGCTCTGGGGCAGAATCCACCAAGAGGAGGCGCAGGTGTTCAGAGGGGCGCTGTTCAGACTCTTCAGTTTGGTTCGGTCAGAACTATCTCCAGCAGCTGCGCTTGCAACTGTCATTGGGCTGAGGGAGTAGGACTAAGGGAACAGACAGGAATTCCAAAGGTGCTTTCACACAACACGTCCACCTTGCTTTGAGGAAAAGGTCATATCATGGATGAATCGGAATATCAACTTAACATGTACTATTAGCTCTCTTTCTAGAAGACTTTGGATAATGGTGAATTTCTTATAGGACATCTTATTTTTTTAATTGAATTCTTTTTTTTTTTTTTTTTTTT
>PVIC010056942.1:0-10771 GCA_004025085.1 Thryonomys swinderianus
GCTCTTCAGCTTCTCTGGCTGCGGGCTACTGAGTGGATGATTTCAGATGTTCCTGTGTCCTTGTGTTCACTCAGGCCCTGCTGCATTCTTAGGATTTGGTATCATAGAACCTTATTAAATAAAAACCTCCAACCCTTATGTTGAAACACAGGGTTAAAATATTTTCTTAGTGTGAAAGGGGGACAGAAGCTGGAGTGGGGAGAAATAAGGCCTCGAGAAGGGAGAAGTGTCATGCAATATGAGTAATGGCCACCAGGTGTCACTGTGCCCCCAAAGCTACAGTATTTTGAGGTAACTTCTTTCCAAAGGAAACCCTGAAGTGCAAGATAGTATTTACACTCAGGATCTCTAATGAGCACTCCCTTTCACGATTCCACTTGGGGATCAGGGATTTAGCTCAGTGGCACCACCGCCTATCTCACAAGAGCAAGGTCATGAGCTCCATCTCAGGTGCCGCAAAAAAACAAAAACCAAAAAACCCCACAAAAAACCATTTGGTCTTTCTACCAACTTTAATTCATTGCCACAGTAGTCTTCTACAGTGGCTCACTCAATACACTGTATAGCTTTGAGCAGCCCCAGACTCCATGCTTGAAAGATGGAGATTTTCTCAGGTTTCTCCTCAAATACCTACACAAATTTAAAAATAGGGCTTTTTTTTTTTAATTGTAGTACTGGGAATTGAACTCAGGCCCTTCTGCATCCAAGGTTGGTGCGGTACCACTTGGGCTAAATTCCCGGACCCTAAAAATAGCGCATCTTTGTCTGCACAGAGGGAGAAGAGTGCTTTCCCAAGTCTTGGATGCTCTTCCAAGGAGATGTGGTGAATCCATATTTTCTAGGCAAAATGGCCTTTGCTGGTAAATGCTTGTCCCTGGAGAAGGCAAAGGAACAAACATATACCGAGCATTTGTATAAATGGGCAGAAAGTATACCTTTCTGGTTCTTTTTTAAGCATAACACTATACAACATTTGTTTTATAACTTGTTTTTTTCTCCTAGGAATAAGTATTGGCTTTATTATATAAAAGTTTATTATATAAAAGTTTATTATATAAAAGTTTATTTATTTTATTATATAAAAGTTTATTTTATTATATAAAAGTTTACTTCTTTCTGTTGTTTAGTAAACATGCTGAAAATTCCTTGAAATAGTTTATAAAGGTAACATCAAAAAGAGGGGAGCAGACAGAAGAGTAAAAAGTGAAAAATATTCCTGGTACCACAAAAAAAAGTGAAAAATAAAAGTCTTTACTTCTCAAATCACAATCTAGAGATATCTACCTTTTTGAATAAACTTTTCTACCTCTTTAGATAAACTGTTCGGTGAAATCCTTAGATGCATACAGAAAAAAAGTACACAGGTCTTAGGCGGAAGATCAATGCATTTTCACAGAGGAGAAACACCTGTAACTAACACACAGACCAATATTACTAGACCCCAAAATGTCCATTTGTACTTTACCTGTTTCTCATCATGTATTTTTAAATAATAAAAGGTGATATTAGACCAACTGTTTTCAAAGTAAAAGAGATACAGAGTATGAAAAGTTTGAGTGATACTGACTCAGAGTAAAACAAAAAGCTTCAGCCCTGGACACATCCAGAAGTTTCCACCCTCAGCTCTTGGGAGTTTGTTAGAGCTCAGAATTTCACCATGGTGAAACTTAGATCAACATTTCACATCATACAGACAGGCCAAGTGCCATCAACACAGAAGTATCATTTAAAAACCAACATGACCCTCCTACTATCATCAAGACAAAGAGAAGGATGGAACAAAGCTAAGTCCAAAAGGAGGCCTGTATAACATGGCCAGTTCATTTTTCTCCTTTCTTGGAGTTTACCGGTACATTTTAGGAATACATTATGATCCCATTCCACATTGAGAGTTTGTATCTGTACATGATACATCTTGACTCTTATTTTTTCCCATTCCCCTGCCCTCCCTTTAGCCACCTGCCTCCCATATACATAAGCTTTGTTTTGTTTTTCCCTTTTTACCATCAAATTTTTTCTTTCCCTTCTTTGCCTTCCTCACCCCTACCCCATACCTCTTTCCCCTTTGAACATTTTCTTTCTATTTCATAGTACCTATTATACCTTTTGGACCCCACTTATATTTTTGATTTCTCTTGCTGAGCATGATGGCTCACACCTATAATCCCAGCACTCAGGAGGCAGAGGCAGGAGTATTGCCATGAGTTCAGGGGCAGCCTGGGCTACATAGTAAGTTCAGGGCCATCCTTAATTACAAAGTGAGATACTCTTTCTCAAAAAAAATTTTTTTTCCACTTTCTCACATTAGAGAAATGAAATGGTATTTAGACAATTGTGTCCTGTTTATTTGACTTATGAGTATAACCTCTGTGTGCATCCATTTAGCTGTGTTTCTGTCACTCCTTATGTCTTAATCATACTCCATTTTTTATTTAAAAAATAAAAACCATGTCTTCTTTATACAGTCTCTGGTGGATAGACATTTGGGCTGTTTCCAAAATTCAGCTATTACAAACTGTGCTACTACAAACATGGGTGTGCATATGTCACTGTGGTGTGATTTTTTTTCCTTTATTGAGTTTATTGGTACATTTTGGATATACATTGTGGTACGACGTTTTTAATTCTTTCATGAATATACCCATCAGGGAAATAGCAGTGTCAAATAGGGCCTCTAATCCTACTTTTCTGAGGAATTTCCATACTGATCTCCACAGTGGTTGTACTGGTCTACATTCCCACCAACAGTGGAGAAGGGTTCCTTTCTCCCACTGCCCCACCACCATTTGTTATTTGGTTGATTTCTTCATAGCAGTCATTCTTTGTGAAGTGAGATGGGATCCCAGTGTTGTTTTCATCTGCATCTCTTGAATGGCCAGTGGTGCTAAACATTTTTCATATGATTATTTCCTGCTTCTACTTCATCTGAACAATATATGTTAATTTCAGGGAACCACTTTTGCATTGGATTTTTTTAATTTGTGGCCAGTTCACTTTTAAGAAAGGCCCAAAATAATTCACTAAAGCAAAGGTAGTCTTCTCAATGAACGGTCGTGGAGTATTTGACCTTTGTCTCCCATACAAAGAAATGATAAATATCTGAGGTGAGAAATGTGCCAGTTGTCCTGGTTTGGGCATCACACCTCACACTGGTGTAGAAATGTCACACATACCCCAAAACTATGTACAATTACTTTGTCAATTCAAAATAATACATGGTTTGACTAGTCCAAGTACGCAAAGATGCTTTTGCTTATTAAAAAAAAAAAAAGCTATATTGGGCCAGAGATTTAGCTCAGTGGTTCCAATGCCTGCCTAGCAAGCTCAAGGTCCTTGATTGCATCCCTGGTAACCACATGCAACAATAACAGGCATGGTGGCTCATGCCCACTAGCAATCAGTACAACATACCACAAATGCCAGGCGTCGTGGCTCAAGCCTGTAATCCCAGCACTCAGGAGGCAGAGGCAGGAGGATTGCTGAGTTCAAGGTTTGCTTGAGCTACATAGTGAGCTCAGGGCCAGCCTGAACTACAAAGTGAGACCCTGTCTCAAAAAAAGAAACAAAAACAAAAGCAACTATATTCATGGAACTGACTTTTTATAACTTAATATGTATACTAGCTCACTTTGGATATTATCTCAATCCACAGTTGTTGAAGAAAAAATGTGTGCCAAGTGAAGCTGGCCATCTTTGCCTCCAACAAGCTATAGATAAAAGTAAATGAGAATGAAAAGCAATAGAATTTATCTGCTCTCACTTGAACCTTCTAGTTATTAGGACCAGAAACAAACAAACAAAAAAAGCAAGTTTACTCTTTAAAATGTTTCAGTATTCTTTCTTTAATTTTCAGTTCCCCACATAGTCCTGAACCAGACAGACATCCTTCAGCCAAATCACATTTTACCTATCAGTGGCTGACCATGGTCAAGGCAAGTAGCTGAGAAATGGTTGGGTTGACCAACCTTTATTCCAAAATTCCTTTAACTTTACCATCCTTCAGACCTGTGATATCCATGGTTCCCATATCTGCTTGTCCAACTCCTCATCTCCTCAGTATCTGTACAGAACCAGATCTACTCTTTGGCTCAAAATACCCACTGCTCTCTTGGCCTCAAGCCAAATCTAAGTAGGTTGTGGGTTTTGTTTCCTATTTTCTTTTGAGCTGTCTGAAAAAAAAATCTCAAGGTATCATTTCTAATGAAGTGTTCTAAGCACTCTAAAGTTCTAGAGAGAACTGAATTGCTTCATCTGCTCATTTCCTTACAATATTAGCTTGAATCCAATGAGTTTGAGGATGGGAGGCAGAATTTAGCAACACATTTGGGGGCTTGAAAATGATAAATAAGTAGTTTGAATATTTTACTTCTTCGTTGCTGACTCTAAGATGGAGTCATTATAACCAAAATTAAAATGAAAAGCTAAATTATTTGTGGATAAAGCTCAAAGAGACAACATATTACGGGACCAGGAGTGCTGGGTCTGTTCTAGTGGGTGAAGGCTGTGCATTGTAGGAGGATCAGCCACATCTCTGGCCTCTACTCATAGATTCCAGTAGCACTGCTCCTCCTGTGCTTACTCCCAGTGTGTGACAAAAATGTCACCAGATATTCCCAGGAAGCAACATCCTATAGAACTTGACTTCAGAGTGCCTGAGGACATTGAGGACATTGCTTACCCTCCTGGCATGAGCTGCTTCCAGAAACTCAACTCTAGAAAGAAGAGAATAGCATGGTACTTAAGTTACTTGCATCTTTTAAAGAACAGACGAGGAGCTGTGATGAAAGCATGTTGCTACCTTGTTCCCTGGGTGATGAAATCAGCCCTGTACTCCTGCGCTGGGCTAGATGGTATCTGCTTCCTGAGGCTTTGCTGTTTCCACCTTCTCAAGTGGCAATTTCCCCCCACAATTTGAAAGGATGTTGGTGTCACAAACATGAAAGAGAAAGAAACTTCCAGGAAAAAATAAGGATTCAATGTCAACACTGCATAAAAGCGGCGCAGACTGAGGTAAACATGGAAGCAGTTTCCTTTGATGTTTGTAGGAATCCATTGGACAAGCTGTTGAAGAAGCCACTGACATCTCAGCAGGAGCAGCCACACTGACTTGGGGCAGACGGCTCAGCACAATGGAGTTCAGAGTGAAAAGAGCCAGACATAGAGGCACGAACCTGTAGTCACAGCACTGGGGGAAGGGGGACAGGAGATCATCATGAGTTCACAGCCAGCGTGGGGCACACAGGGAGGTCAAGGACAGCCAGCCTGAGCTACCTATTGAGACCCTGTTTCAAAAAACAAACAGGCCAGAGATTTAGCTCAGTGGTTCCAATGCCTGCCTAGCAAGCATAAGGTCCCTGGTTCAACCCCTAGTAACCACATACAACAATACCAGGCCTGGTGGCTCATGCCCACCACCAATCAGTATCACATACACAAATGCCGGGTTTGGTGGCTCAAACCTGTAATCCTAGCACTTGGGAGGCAGAGGCAGGATTGCTGAGTGAGCCCAGGGTCAGCCTCAACTACAAAGTGAGACCCTGTCTCAAAATAAAGAAACTAACAAAGAAAAGAGTGAAAGGGAAGAAGGGAGACATCCAGAGCAGACAGGGCAGAGTCATGGAGAGTAAAACAGTGGCCCACAGGGCCGGAGGGTTAGCTCAGTGGTTCCAACGCCTGCCTCGCAAGCACAAGGTCCTGAGTTTGATCCCTGATCCTCCAGTAACCACATACAATGCTGGGCGTGGAGACTCACGCCCACCAGCAATCAATATCACATACCACAGTGCCGGGTGTGGTGGCTCACGCCTGTAATCCCAGCACTCAGGAGGCAGAGGCAAGAGGATTGCTGAGTTTGAGGCTTGCCTGGACTACATAGTGAGCTCAGAGCCAGCCTGAACTACAAAGCGAGACCCTGTCTCAAAAACAAAAAACAAAAAAACAGTGGCTCATAGTCTACCCACCTCACCCTCTGGCCTGGGCTCTGGTTTCAAACCTAACCATGCTGTATGTAAGCAATTGCCATCTGTGAGGAGCAATGACATGCCACTGAGTCCTGTCTACCGAGGGTGAAAGGAGACCAAAGTGTTTTCCCTTCTTAAAAGATAACCAAATATGTGCTTGATAAATAGACACTGATTTATGTATGATCCCCGGGGACTTAAAGAGCGGTAAAGTAAATTCTAGCTCTTGTCTCCTCTTCTAGAATTCCACATGCCTCTCTTTATCTTGATAGTTTCCTTCCTGTGTACTTTTTCAAGCAGATTTTGCACACAAATATATTTGTTACTTGCATAAGCACAATAAATCCTGTCTCACCACTGCAATTGACTGAACAACAACAACAAAAAAGAACTCTCATAGAGAACTGACACAAATATGCATTGAAGAATTTAGGGGAGATTACCATGGGAGAGGAGGGTTTATGGTTCAACAGTAAGTGCTGCTTGGGTAATCAGATGTATGGACGGATGGTTCAGTGGGCAGATGGCTGGGTGGATGAATGATGGGTGTGGGTGAATGGATAGATAGATGAATCCATGGAGGGGTAGGTGAGTTGATGGATGGATAGATGCAAGAATGGCTAGAAGAATAGGCTAATTGATCTGTCTGTCTGTCTCTCTCTTTCTCTTTCTCAGACTGTGCAACCCTATTCCACAAAGGGTTCACCAAGGCTCTGATTATAATCTAAATCCACCCTAATTAAACTGAGTTTTTAAGTGATACCTTAGGCAGGTGTGTGCTGGGAGAGGCAGTAGATTCGTCTGCTTCAGGATGAAAAGAGTCAACCGGGGATCCTGAGGACAAACTGTTAGCTCCACCCACTGACCTCGAAGTATTAGAGCCCAAAGAAATTCAAGCAACACAGCAATACTGTCTGACAGATGAGAAACTCAGAGTCCAAAGAGGAAAAAATGACATGCTACGATAAATCTGTTCAGTGGATGATAGGAAAGCCTAGGAACAGCAGCATGAAAGTCAATGAATGTTTCTGTTGAAACCTGCATGGGGAAGAGGGAGACTACAGGAAAAAAAATGCACTTGGAAATCAATCAGGTGAAAGGAGACAAGGGCAGAGAAATGGCCAGCTCACTGTTGATGACTGTTACCGTATCTCTGTGCTGACATCTGCAGGTAACACTATCTCTTTTGATGGGGTCAGGAGCGTCCAGTGGACATCCACTCTCAGACAGCACCTTCTGCAACTAGAGCCTTCACCTCTGCTATCTCACAGTCCCTAGGCTCTCTTCATCCACTGATTTGATTTAGTTACTTTTCCCCTGACCCACATCAAACAGTTGGGTTTTATTGGTTTTGTTGTTGTTGTTGTCTTTAGTCGTGGTTCCTTCTTTGGTATATGTTGTTCTTACTGTTTGTCTTTCTCTGCCACCTGATAATTCTGGAGAGGTAGAAATTTTCAGGGATTATTTTAATTAGGGACTCCTCATTGGTTACCATCTAAGATCTAAAGACTTTCTCTGAATGTATACCCATAGAAGTGAGTTTATTCCTCTCCAGCACTTCACACATAGTCTACACTTTGTCAAATGGCACCTCACTCCCCTTGATTGGACCCATATTTTTTTCTAGATGCTGAAGACTTTTGGTGGATATTCTAGGTCTAAACCAGAACAGGGACTATCTGCCATACCTGGCATATTGCTCCTGGTCTCAGTGTTCAAAGATAATCATAGGCATCATCTCAGGCCCATTGATGCCAATTTCAAGATTTTCAATTAATGTTTAGGTGAAAAACCCACAATTTTTTCTTTTGGGTGGCCGATTTTGTAGTAGTTCTAAATAAAAAGAAAAGTACAAAGAGGTCATAAAAGCCATGTTAACCTATGCGAGGAGAGAATATCTCCTCTATTTTTTTTTTTTTGAGACAGGGTCTCACTTTGTAGTTCAGGCTGGCTCTGAGCTCACTATATAGCCCAGGCAATCCTCCTGTCTCTGCCTCCTGAGTGCTGGGATTACAGGTGTGAGCCACAACACCCGGCACTGTGGTATGTGGTATTGATTGCTGGTAGGCATGAGTCTCCACGCCCAGCATTGTATGTGGTTACCAGGGATCAAACTCAGGACCTTGTGCTTGCGAGGCAGGCACCGGAACCACTGAGCTAACCCTCCAGCCTGAATATCTCCTCTCTTGATGACTAGGTCTTCCATTTATCTTCATGACTTTTATGATAAGAGAAACAGGAAACAAACCCTAGGAGCCCCCAGAAATAGGCAATCATATAGTGATAAATTAGATTATTACTTGCATATCTTTCTTCTCATAATAGGATTATAGATTCACATCTTTGTCGAGCAGTTTTAGAATGACATCCAGTAAATGAAACAGGATATGTAACTGCCTTAATGTCTTGGAATGCAGCAAGTGATTTGCTTTGAGTCCCTTCAAGCCACCATAATTGACCTGCAGATCCATATGTAAGAAATAAGTGCTTACTCTTATAATTTTTGAGACTGGCACTTATTTGTTTTCCTTGCAAAATCTAGTGATACACTAATGAAGCTTAATCCCAAATGTCTGAGTCTGTGTCAGGGAAAGCCAACAGTAGGCCCATAATCTGTCTTCCAACATCAGAAGACTAGAGGAGACACAATTTATGTAGGGAAAAATTATTACCATAAGTACATCTTCCTATGAATTTGAAGCATAAATTTATATTACCTGGAGTATCCAGGAACTATGGTACTATAAGTTAACTTGAAGAAATCTGGAGCTTCTAATCTAATCTTCTAACTATGATACTATAAGTTAACTTGAAGAAATCTGGGGCTTCTAATCTCCCTCTTCTAATCTTCTAGAAGAGGCATATTCTAGTTGGAGGAACTATCACCACATTCCTCAGGGAATTTGACCTTCAAAAAGGTATAATTGTAAAATGTCAAGTTCATAGTCAAAAGTAATGATGCACACAGAAAAAAAGACATCAGGCCATGATAAAGTGAGGTACTAGACAGTAGAAACAAAAATTAGGAAACAGTTATGCCTAGGATGTTTTTAAAGAAAAAGATAAATGTAATGATGTCTTCAGTGAGGAATAAGCTATAATTGACTATCAGAACTGAAAAATCAAAAGCTTTAGTAATAAAACAACCCCCAAGCTCCACAATAGCTTTAAGAAGAGAAATGTACATTGCTAATTAGCACTATAAAATAAGATTATAAGAAATTATATAGAATATAACTCAGAAAAGCAGAGATGAATGTAAAAAGACATTATGGGACAATGAGTGAGTTCCTATGTACCTAACTAGAGTCATAAAAAGGAGAAATAGGCATGATTAAAGCAAAGGCAATATCAAAAACATAAACTCTTAATATCAGAAAATATAAACTCTAAAGAATGAATGCTTCTTGCTAGATGTTTAATCAAACAGGAAATACCCAAATTAAACACAATAACATATAAGGGAGAGTTCCACACTGAAATCTGAAACTATTATTGAGAAAAATGTTTACAAATCTAAATCTAGGGTTTTTTTTTCCCCCCTCTGAAAACGATTCTAAAAGACCTCATGGAAAAAGTTGGGTAAATTTAAATATGAACAAGTACTAGAAAAATCATTATTTTTAGCTATAATAATGTTTTGTAGGATTATGCCCCTGTATTTTAGGAAATGCATAGTAAAGTATTTACAAATAATTGTCTGAAGCTTACTTTCAAATGGCTTACCTTTAAAATATACGTATGGGCCAGGGATGTAGCTGGTGCTGCTCCTGCCTTGCAACTGCAAGGTCCTGAGTTTAATCCCCATACTGCAAAAAAAATTTTTTAAATGTATGGATATATACACATATATACTAAGATACAAACCAAAATGACAACATGCTGTTGAATCTGGGGAGAAAGGGACTACATCATGCTCATGGCATTATCTATTTTCACTTTTCCACACATTCAGGTTTTTATGATAAAAGGTTAAGGGGTCTATTTTCCTCCTCTGTACTAATTTAAAAAAAAATTGGTACTGGGGATCATACTCAAAATCTTATGCTTGCCAGGCAGGTTCTGGAACCACTGAGCTAAATCCCCAGCCCCACTAGTTACATTTTTGCTATGGTTATGCACTAGTTATAATTGCAAAAATAACTAGTAAAAAGCAGTAAGCATTTTATAGACAGTGCAATGAGTCTCCACCACCACCAGTTTTTCTAAGGATGTGGACTTGTTCAGGAAGTATACAAACCATTTCAGGCTAAAAAATGTATTTGCATTGTAAAAAAATTACAAGAGGTGATCTTATCTGTTTCCATATGTACAAAACTACATCATGGATGAGCAACCTAACCTGTAAACTATCCTGTTCCCTGTCTCTATGTGTCCATTTTCTGTGATGTATACACTAGGTCACTTCCAGTCAGTCTGCAGACTGAACTGAAATGAAGGAATTCTTCTTCTTTTTCTAGAAATGAAGTAAAACAACCAAAGTTATAAGGTGCAGTAAAACTGAAAGAAAGAAAGAAAGAAAGAAAGAAAGAAAGAAAGAAAGAAAGAAAGAAAGAAAGAAAGAAAGAAAGAAAGAAAGAGAGAGAGAGAAAGAAAGAGGAAAGAAAGAAAGAAAAGAAAGAAAGAAAGAAAGAAAGAAAGAAAGAAAGAAAGAAAGAAAGAAAGAAAGAAAGAAAGAAAGAAAGAAAGAAAGAAAGAAAGAAAGAAAGAAAGAAAGAAAGAAAGAAAGAAAGAAAGAAAGAAAGAGAAAGAAAGAAAGAAAGAAAGAAAGAAAGAAAGAAAGAAAGAAAGAAAGAAAGAAAGAAAGAAAG
>PVIC010056943.1:0-10711 GCA_004025085.1 Thryonomys swinderianus
GTGACTTGACCCCCTTCCAATGCATGAAACACAAAGTCATTCTTCTAAAAAAAAATCATTAAAATGACTAAGCCTCGAGTTAGACTGACAAAGGAAGCAAAAGGAAAGTTGTAAATTAGCAATATCAGATATAAAAGAGGAGGTATCATTACAGGTACTGCAGACACCAAAAACAGATAATGGAACACTAGAAGTAGCTTTGTATACATCCGCTTTTCAATTTAGATGAAATGGATCAATTTGTCAAAATATTTATTGAGACTTCTTCAATATGAAATACAATCTGTCATTCTTAATGTAATCTGTGATTCTTTAAAATATTTAATTTGTAATTTTAAAGTTCTCCTCCTCAGAAATCACCAGAACAAGATAGTTTCGTTGGAAAATTCCACCAACATTTTGAAAAGAGGACTTGAGGTATATAACTCAGTGGTGGAGCATTTACCTATGAGTACAAAGACATGGATTTGATGCTGAACCACACAGATAAAAACAAAAGAGGAGCGAACACTCTTCCAATTCATCTTAGATGGCTGGTGTTGTCCTGAGAGGGAAAGTAGGCAAAACTGTGTATGCTACGGACAGAAAGAGAAAAACACAGACCAATATTTCCATGGATAGAGATAACCAAACTCCTTTGACCAGGAAAGACAAAAAGGTAAAAAGAATCATACACCATTAGTAAGTGCATTTATCTAGAGGGAAGGCTGGTTCAAAGTTGGAAAACTCTGAAATTCACAATATCTACAGGCCAAGGAAGATGAGTAAGCACCACTATCCTCCCAGTTAATACTGAATATGTGTATGATAGCAATTGCCACCTGTTAATGATTTCAAAGAAACCCAGGAAAATACAAATAGAGGGAAGCCTCTTCGATGTAATAAAAGGCAGTTACTACTGAAAAGTCCGATAGCTAGCATCACGCTTAACGGGTAGAGACTAAATAGTTTTCCCCAAGACGAAGAACAAAGTGAGTTTATTCTCACCCCTGTTATTCACTGTTTTACTGGAAGTTCCAGCCAGTGTAATAAAATAAGAACAGTAGATAAAAGGACTGCAGATTGGAAAGGAAGCAATAAATTGTCCCTGATTCCGATGATATCATTGTCTCTGTGGAAAACCCCAAGAAATAAATACACACACACACAACCTGTGGCTATGACTAAATGAGCTTGTAGTTACAAAACAGAATATAAATAAGTTAAATTTATAAAAACCAATTGTATTCTTATTTGCTTACCATGAACATTTGGAATTCATTCTCACAATGCAACACGTGGAAACTGACATACAGCATCACTTAGTATTGCTCAACTACAAGAAACATAAATGCAAAGGCATAAATCTAACAAAATACAGTATTTGTATGATGAATATTATCCAAGGCTAATGAAAGAAATCAAAGATCTAAATAAATGCAGATATGTTCAGTATTCACAAACGACGGTAAAATGTCAGCTCTCCCCAAGTAGACAAAGTTTTCAAAGTGTTTATCAAAATCTGAGCAAGATTTTTTTGTAAATATAGATCAAAGTATTCTAAACTATGTATGAAAATGAAAAAGAATAGCTAAAAACAATTTTTTTAAATTACAAAGTAGAAGTCAGTCTATTTGATTTTGAGATTTCTGTGTAGTAATCAAAACTGTGGTAGAAGCAGAGTGATGGGAAGCGAAGGTGGATGAATGAGACAGACTTGAGAACAGAGAACTAGACCCTCATAAGGGCACTTGATTGGTTTTTCTTTTTTTTTTTGACAAAAGTGTGAAAACAACTCAAAGGAGGAAGAATTGTTCTTCCAACAATGGTACTAGATCGACTAGTTATTCATAGACAAAAACCAAACATTAACATTAAAAGGTTGAAAGTTAACTCAAATTGAGTCATAGATTTTAAATATAAAACTATAAAACTTTGAGTAAAATGTATAAGAAAATCTTAAGGATGTAGGCTGGGTCAAGAGTTCTTATATTTGATACACCAAAAGCACAATTCATAAAAGGAAATTGGCTTTCAGCAATATTTGTGATGTTTGCTCTTTGAAACTGTGGTAGGAGGAAGTAAAACCTCCACTGAGAGAAAATATTTTACAAGCTACATATTTCACCAAGGGCTGGTATCTAGAATGTGCGAAGAACTTTCAAAACTCAACAGTAAAAAATAAATATAATCATAATTCAACTGGAAAATGGGTCACATGATTAAGTTTTTTCCAAAGAGAATGAGCAGGTAAGCACAAAAGATACCCAACATCATTAGCCATTAGAGAAAAACAAATTAAAACTACAAAAAACTTCATTGCACACTTATCAGAATAAATAAAATAAAAAAATAATGGCAATACCAAGTCCTGCTAAGAATCCAGAGAAATTCAAGCAATCATACAGTGCTGGTAGGAATACAAAGTGATACAGCTACTCTAGGAGATCATTGGATAGTTTTTTAAAAATCTAAACATGAAATTATCATAAACCTCAGTGATTGTTACCATGGGTATTTATTGCATAGAAATATAGACTATGGAAAAGACAACCAACAAATTGGGAAAGAATCTTTACCACCTGTCTCTCAGACAAAGGCCTACGATCTAGAATATATAAAAAGCTTTAAAAAATCAGTCCCCCTCGGGCTGGAGATTTAGCTTAGTGGTTCCAGCCTTTGCCTCGCAAGCGCAAGGTCCTGAGTTCGATCCCCGGTAACCACATACAATGCTGGGCATGGTGACTCACACCCACCAGCAATCAATACCACATACCACAGTGCCAGGCATAGTGCCTCGCACCTATAATCCCAGCACTTGGGAGGCAGAGACAGGAGGATTGCTGAGTTTGAGGCCTGCCTGGGCTACATAGTGAGCTCAGGGCCAGCCTGAACTACAAAGTGAGACCCTGTCTCAAAAGAAAAAAAAAATCAGCCCCCCCCAAATTTAAAGACCCAATTCAAAATAGGCCAGCTGAAATGAACAGATACTTTTCAGAGGAAGAAGTAAAATCCGTCAAGAAGCATATGAAGAAATGCTCAACATCACTGGTCATTTGAGAGATGCAGATGAAAACAACACTAAGATTTCATCTCGCTCCACAAAGAATGGCTGCAATCTCAAAATTAGCCAGCAACAAGTGCTGACGAGGCTGTTGGTGGGAATGTAGATTGGTACAACCTCTATGGAAGGCAGTGTGGAGATTCCTAAAACATCTAGGATTAGACATCCCGTTTGACCCTGTTATTGCCCTGTTGAGAGCATGCACAAAAGAATTAAAAGAATCAAATCATAGTGACATATGTGCACCCATCCATGTTCATAGCAGCTCAGTTTGTGATAGCTCAATCTTGGAAACAACCCAAATGCCCATCAACTGGAGACTGGATAAAGAAGATGTGGTTTTTCTATAAAATGGAGTATGACTCTGCCTTAAAGAATGACAAGTTTGAGTCATTTATACTCAAATGGACATACCTTCGGGACATACTCATAAGTGAAATAGGTCACAAATGTGTAAATATCATATCTGTTCTCCGATATGAGAAACTCAAGATGTTAATGAGTTCTGGAATGTATGAAGGATATTTTGAAATAGAAAACATTCAAAGGAAAATGTGCTGGAGGGGTGAATGAGAGGTAAAGAAAAAATGTGATGGGAAAAAGAAAAAGAAAACAAAGCTTATGTATTTAGAGGGTGGGGGATTTTGGAGTGGGTGGAGGAGTGGGAAAAAATGAGAATTAAATCGTGTTATGTACTGGTACAAATTCCCAATATTGAGTATGATCATGATAGATAGATAGATAGATATAGATAGATAGATAGATAGATAGATAGATATCAATAGATAGATATACAATGCACCAATAAAGATAAATTTTTAAAAAAAGAAATATAGACTATGGACACATATGCACCTAGACATATATGGTTACAGCAGCTTTATCTATAATAGTCCAAACTGGAAATAACCCAGATGTTTGTAAACAAACTAATGAACTGTACTACATCTATACTTTGTTTAAGTGGAGATTCAGCTTCTGTGGCGCTCAGAGCTGTAGTTCATAGGAAGGGGTAGGGAATTCACTCTGAGAATGTCCAGCATGACTACCATTTACAGATGGAAGGTGAAGCAGAAGTTGAAGTGGGGAAGTGGGAGCTAGAGGCTCTGGTCTCCAATATATGGGTTTGGTTTGGGGCCTGAGGTAACTAACAGTCAATCCACAAGCTCAAGGCCTTAAGAATTCACTTCAGGAGGTGCACTGCCAGTAATACAGAAGGATCCCAGTTGCAACCATATGGTGTGTCCTGTCGTATGAAATCATTACATCAAGTCATTTTCTATTATTATAAATGTGGAAATCATCTGCAATTTAGGTAGTTTTTCAAACTGAAGGGTAAATAATCATTCCAATGTCAATACTGCCCTCTAGTGGCTGGAACAAGTACCTAGCTTCATAGACTAGAATTGTCCTATCTGGTCAGTTTTTCTCTGGTCATATTAATAGTAAACTTCATTCAAAGTATCTTCAAATGAATCGTGCTTATTTTTTTAAAAAAAATCAATCCACTCTATGATACCATAACATAGAATTTTATGTTAAAACAGCATCAGCTAGGTTCATTCTTATGAATATGCCCATAAGCATCATTTTGAGTAGTACCTAAATTATACTTAAAAGAGACTTCAGAAAAGATCTGGGAGATAATTCTTTTAAATATTTGCTTAAATATTAATGCCCGTTTTAAATGTGGAATGTAACTTGGTTTACAAAAGCCACTAAGTTGCCCATAACTTCAAGAATTCCTATGGCCTTAGGAATATGAGGGTTTCTTTTGCTGTTTAGGGTACAAAAGAATGATTCTGCCCTTCCTGGTGCTGACCCTGTGCAGTAAAGAACACATGCTTTGGAAGCTCTCAAAGAAACATGTCGCTGGTATCGGGTCTTGGTCAAGTCACTCAGTTATGTGATGCTTCGGTTGCCTCTTCTACTTAAAAATAAAGGGGTGGAAGACAATGCCTACCTCCAATACACACTGAAAATGCACATTTCCTTGCATAGAGTGGGTGCTGAGTGACTTATCTGTTATTAAGTATATGTGGTATGATCAAAACTATGGTGGATATTTAAATTTTTTAGAAATTATTAGAGTAAAAGACATTGCCATTCATTACCCCTCACGATCCTCCCTCGTGCACTGAAGAGATTTGTTATACCTGCCCATTTCTGGAGCCGTTCCGGAAGTCCTCTCTCACGAGCAGGGCTAGTTGCACCATCATGACTGTAGGAATGTGCCGAACTAATTCATAATATTCACTTTTCATGGTCATTTTGACTTTGGGGAAGAGCCGGGAGCCACACAGGGCTGGGTCTGGTAAATACGCCCACCTTGCCATTGGATAGAACTTGGAACCAGCATTCGCCTTATTTTTTTTTATCACACTTCGTAAAGCTACTCACAGAAGACTTCCAGACCTACCCCAGGAAGTACCAGGAAGGATGGGGAAAGTGGGGTCAAAAAAGGAAAGGATTCTGAGGGGGAATTAAGGACAATGTGTCTTTTACTGTAATGAAAGTTGTAACACACATCTGAACACACATCAAACGTACAATCACCTCTTGTACGTTTATGCCAGTTGGCACATGCTCAGGGAGTCAGCAGTAGCTAAAATGTCGCTTGGAAGGAAGTGAGAGATACAGGTCAGAATGAGATGATTTCCCTTTGCGAATTTAATGACTAAGATTCAGAAAGATCACTTCTCCCAAATTCTGTATGTATAATAATTCTTTAAAATAATAACAAAACACTATATCCTAAGGCTAAGTACTCTCCTCAACATTTTACAGGGACTGTCCCATGTACTCTTACAAGTGCTCTACAAAACAGAGAGGACAAAGTAGTTAAGGTCTTACGCTTGGGTGTGGTCCAGTAGCCACTTGACTCCAAACTACTCAATTACAGTATATCCTACCACTGTGCTGCGCCTCCTCTCTTAGTCAGACCCAATGCTTTGGAGTAAATGCTAATTTAAGATGTAGGTCCACACTGATCCCTTACTCCCAGGAAGCCTTAAAGTCAAGCCGTCAGGTTTTGGAAGCTAGAGAGATAAGCAACAATACTGTCTAGTCCAACTATTATAGTTCTAAAAAAACTTGCTAATTTTCAATGTTTTGTTTACTTACCATGACTAATCCAGAACACCAAATAAGCAGAAGACCCATGTTTGTTTATTGTTTGACAGTATGTGATTTCTTCAAACTTCCATAGGCGATTTTTATCTTCACAATGATACTGACATGGGGAACATTATCCCCTCTGTCAACGCCTGACGTGGGACTGGTGAGAAGGTCCTCCAGTACCCAACCGCTAGAGGGCAGCGGAGCTGTGGCTCCTACAGTCCAGTCTGCAGTAACCATCCTGTTCTTTCCCCTATGAAATCTCTGCAGAAATTGCAGCCCGAAAATCCTATTGCTATGTAGAAGCTCTCCAAGCCCACTTTCTCCAGTTCCAAATTAGCTGTAAGAGGGAACATGGAAACAAGTTCCAGGTCAAGGTCGATGCCGCCAAAGGAGTCTTGCCCCCTTTGGCCTTGGTTCTATATGTCCCGAAGGTAAGCGGGACAGGGATGGCTGGATAGATGATTTGTCTTCAGGTCTAACTGTTCCTCCTTTGGCATTAACAGAAACAAATACTCATCCACCACCTTCCTGAGCTGGTAACCAACCCATCGGTGCGGCTTGAGGAAGCACACCGTGGTTTGCCTTCCAATCAGCAGACACCGGAATTGGTTTTGTAAATTAATATTTTGAGAACTTTCATGAATTTGAAAATGGATAGATTCTAACCCAGACTATGTCATACTTACAGTTCCTTGTCTTGGCCAAGGGTCTCTCAGGCTCACACTTACATCTAGAACTGTATTATCACTTCCCAATTTTTCTTATAAATAATATTTCAGATGTTCAGCTGGAAGGGGTCAACCTCTCATACTTGCTGTTCTCCACCCTGGAAAACCTGCCAACCTATTTATACTCTGCTCTCAAAATGTAACCATACTAATCACCTTCTATACTGATGGAGGAAACCTGCCCAGTGCCCAGCTACCAGGATGTCTTAATGCAAGAAGGAAGGGATGGAGCTTCAGTAGCATTTCGGTTTAAGAGGCAAAGTCACCCTCACATACATGGGAACAGCTAAGACTACACTCTCCAAAGTTGTCTGGCAAATTATCTTGTCCCCTACCAAAAGAAAAACAAATCCCCACGGATATATATGCAGCTGCAAGCAATTATTCATCCCTATTAAACACTCTCTTACAAGACTAATTCAAATGACCCTGCTGCCTACACCTGTGTGGGAAAAGTAAACACATTAAAAGAGGAAAGGGTAATATCGACATTAAAAGCAGTTCTTCAGAAGTCTCTAAAAGTATGTAAACAGTCATTTCTAGAATACCAACATTAGTCAAGACATCAAATAACTGTACTCCTCATTATCAAGGAGGCTGAGTTACGCTCAAGGTAAGTAATTGATTATTTCTGGTGCTCAACGCCTCGGTCTGGGTTGCAAGTCTTATGCTACATGTTTTAAAAGACCATACAGTTATTATTTGACAGCAGCTGTACAGCCCCTTCGGAGCCTCCTACTTCTGCCCTAGGGACAGATGAAAATAGGGTTAAACGTGCCATAAAGCAATCAAAAGTCTCCACAGCAGGCACCTAAGAGCTATAAGTCTTCCTAGCAGTAATGGGTATTTTCTATTTGCTAGACGGTGGACTGGAATATTTCCTGGATATTTTTATTTCATTTTCATCGTAAATACATGATGTCGACATGATTTCAAAGAATCAAGAAAGTACATGTCTGGGATCCCACAACTCATGTGAGGTAAATAGGGAGCAGAATCATCTCCTTTCCAAGCCCAAAGCCTTATCTACTCTACCAGTGTATCTTGGGGGCTGACCCTTTAACACAAGAAGTCTCAAATATGCCAGCCTGTTGGAATCAGTTGAAAAGGCTGTGTTTAAAGTTAATGTCTGATGATGGGTCATGCACATGTACCAACTCCCCACGATGAATGAGATCAGTATGTACTGAGAACGTGAACTAATAAAAATTAACATGTCATTTCATGCATGATTCCTTGTCTAAAGTTAATAAAATCATAATGAATAAAGTGTCATTTCATGATGCTGGTGTTAAAAAGAGTAAGAGTAGAGAAATTTTCAGGATACCACCTGTTGGCTATAACATCAGACTCCTTAGCTACATCATCATGTTTACCGAACAAGCCAAGGGTCTCTATCTTACATGAGTACAGAGAGCTCAGTTTTACCAAGATTATAAACTGACAAGTGATGGAGCCAAGAGTCATGTCCAGATCTGAATGAATTCCTGGCCAGGTCCATAAAGCCCTGCGTAAACTGCTCCCCTTCCAGCACACAAGGTAAAGAGGACAGGAAGGCACAAGGCTGCCTTATCCTACGGCTCTTGTGATTCCCACGTGTAACTGCACAGAGGACTCACCCTTCAGGAGAGAAAATGAGACTGAAGATACATCATGCACAGGTACAAATTCTCCATGTTGAATGTGATCATAATGTATCCCTACAATGTACAAAAAAACTCAAAAAGAGAACAAGAAAAACAAAGAGTGCATTAGCTTCCTCATCATTGAAATACAATGCCCAGCACCCATAACTTTAGAAGACAGGTTTAATTTGAAATTGAGTCCATAATCAGCAAGCTCTAAAGTAGAAATGACAGAGCAGAAGGACATGATTGAACTAAGTGACTTAATTCACGGCACCAAGGAAGCAGAGCAGAAAGTTCCAGAAAGGAAGGGGCTAGGCACCATGTGCATCACCCTAGACATTTTTACACTCTATCATACCAAGTAGAAAAATACAAGAGGGCTGGGGATTTCGCTCAAGTGGTACTGCACCAACCTTGGACGCACAAGGGCCAGAGTTTGATCCCCGGTACAAAAAAAAAAAAAAAATTGGAAAAATACAAGATCTCTGCCTTTTTGTTTCTTACCTATTTAAGAAGGAAAACATAGAAACAAGTAAATATGTTTCAAATACTAAAATTCAAATTCATCCCCCTTATTTTCAATGATGATATGTACAGTTCTACCTCCTCCACAATTTTCTGTAGACATCCAAAAACCAGATTCCTACCTTTGTTTTTGTTGGGATTTTAGTGGCATAGGGGAGTACAGGATGAACAAAAATCAAACATTTTTATTTAATAATAAAACCATTGTTCATTTTCATTTCTTCTCTGATTTAAGTTCATTAATAGATTGAAGAATTTTTCCTGAAATTAAGTAGTAATTACAAGTGTAAAAAAAAAAAACAGGTATGGTATTGGAAATAAACCTCCTGGAAAGGAGGATGATAAAAGAAGGGCAATTACAGAGAAAAAAACCACCAATTAAGATATTTTTAAATGACAAAAAATAAAGATTCCAAAAGTATTGGTTGCTAGGTGTGGCTAATCAATGTGTGATTCCCCCCCACGCCCCTTATATACATGTGATTTCTTTTCCTTTTTAAATCATATTTATTCTTTCCCCTCATTACTTTCCTCTACCACTTTCTCTTTAAATATTTTCTATTTCACAAAATCTATCATACATTCTAGTGTAGTTGGGGAAAGTTTGAATTAAAATGACAAAGCACTACTTATTTGAAAATGTATCTAATTAGCAGAGGATGACAGAGAGAATGATGATGTTTAATGTTGATTTTGGCTTCCTGATGATTTTCAGGAAAATCAGTCTCAGTTTGGTTGATGAGACTGTTAGGCTATAAAGTAAAAATAGTATCAGATTTCAAAATGATGTATTTTTCCTCAAGCTATTTAATAAAGAGATGGAGGTAGAGATATAGATTTTTCATGAATTTTACACTTTTAGTATTCAAAAAATTTTCTCCTCAGAATAGCTTAACCAGCCTTTTGTTTTCTCATCTTACCAATGATATTAGTTTGGCTTACATTTTGGTTTTATGCTTATTTTACTTAACTGTATAATGCTACACGTTCCACCCTACAAACAGCTTTTGTTAAAATTAACAAAGCAGTTGTGTTCATTAAATTTTTTTTCTCTAAATCAAAAGAACACTCTGGTTCTTTCTGACAGACTCCACATCTAGCAGGTTAATAAAAGTCTTCTTGGAGAATTACCCACCAAGAATGCAAAGACTTCATCCAATCAAACTTCTGGCACATAATCTTCCATTCTGTGCCCTGAAACTGATAAGCCCACAGAGGAGAGGGAGGCTGGCCATACCCAGGGGGCCACAGTCCTGAGCACCACGAGGAAGAAGATCAGGCCCCGCCAGACTCTCTGAGAAACGCAAACAAACCCAAAAGAACAATCATGTATATATTACTGTATTTTTAAAATCTTAATGGAGTGGAAAGTTCAAATGAGTGTGATAAATATGTAAAACTGATAGTCCAAAATACAGAGGAAAAAATAAATATTAAGCACATAAAGAAAGAACAAAATAGGGGCCGGAGGGTTAGCTCAGTGGTTCTGGCACCTGCCTCGCAAGCACAAGGTCCTGAGTTCGATCCCCGGTAACCACATACAGTGCTGGGCGTGGAGACTCACACCCACCAGCAATCAATACCACATACCACAGTGCTGGGCATGGTGGCTCATGCCTGTAATCCCAGCACTCGGGAGGCAGAGACAGGAGGATTGCTGAGTTCGA
>PVIC010056944.1:0-10798 GCA_004025085.1 Thryonomys swinderianus
AGAGCCTAGATTGGGAGATCCAGAAATCAGGTTCTCTGAATACAAGCCTGGTCCCCATAAGGGTGAGGCATGGAGGGGCTGGAGCAGCACCTCAGGAGCAAGTCAGAGACTTGGCTATGTGTCCTGAGCCAGAGATTTTAGTGACAGGCAGCAAACACTTTGCTTTAGCAGTTTAGGCAGAAAAGAGACTTTCCTGACTTGCACAACAGGGGAGTCCTTGGATGCGTCTAGGGATAAATTGATGTCAATGGGGCTTGGTCTCTCTTTGGGCCTTGCTTACCAGTAGCTTTCTTTCTTTCTTTTTTTTTTTTTTTTTTTTTTTTTTTTTTTTTTTTTTTTTTTTTTTTTTTTTGAGACAGGGTCTCGCTTTTGTAGTTCAGGCTGGCCCTGAGCTCACTATGTAGCCCAGGCAAACCTCGAACTCAGCAATCCTCCTGTCTCTGCCTCCCGAGTGCTGGGATTACAGGCATGAGTCACCACGGTGGGCACTAGTAGCTTTCTGTTTTGTCCTCATGGCAGGAGAGGCGGGGCCACATTAGCTCTCAACTTGGCCATTGCTCAGAGGTCCCCTGATGAGCCACCACATGGGAGCTGAAAAACATCACATGCTCAGCTTGCCAACCTCTGTGCTCTGGTACATGACAGCGGTGACCCAAAGGGACATTTTTCATCTGCCAGGAGGAATACCTCATTCCAGGAGATTGGTAATCTAGGTCCCCAAGGCCAGCCCCACACCAGACCCCCATCCTAACACTGTGCAACTGCATTAGACTCATAAGCCAGAGAATGTTACAGACCCACTATGAGCCAGAGAAGGTCTGCAAAACTCCCTGCCCTCCTTCAGTTTGCATTCTATAAAGGCAGGGATTGGCTTTGCTTGGAGTACCATGCTCCCACCTACTTGATTGACGGCCTCATTAGGACCTCTTGGAATAGGGGAGGGCTTAGCTGCAAATATAACATTAAAAAGAGAAAAAAAAAACCCACAAAAATCTACTTCAGGGAGCCAGGGATTTAACTCAGTGGGGCTCTAGTCTGCTTCAGAAGCTCAAGGTCCTGAGTTTGATCGCTAGTAACAATAACAACAACAAATCTCTGATAGGTGGGATCCTAGGAAAATCCTCCTGGGATGATCCTCCCTTTTCTTGGCCAATAACTTTCCTACAGGCTTCCAGGGATCCCTGGACCCCAGAACTCTTCGGTGAGAGGAACTGGGGTTTCCCTAAAGGGCTCGACCATTGGTTTATCACAGGTGGATTCCCCCTTCTGTTCTGCAAGAGCAGGGTCAAGGTCAGGTCTCTTTACCCAGCATCAATGCAGCAAGAAGAGCTGGGTTGCGGAAGCCTCCTGACCCTGCTGTGGACAGGTTGGGGGTGATAAACACCATTCAGCACTCGTTGTATTCTTTGTCTCCCTTAGGACCTACAACTGGCAGGTATGTGTTATCTTCCCATTTTGTTGAGAGGAAGCAGACTCAGGGAGGCAAGGTGGCAGGGGCAGAGGTGTACTGATTCCAGATCCCCCGCACAGAGCCCACAGTGCCCTGAAGCGCAAAGGCACAGCCCCCGCAGAGAGCCCCGGCCCCACGCTGCTTCTCAGCTGCAGACCTAGGGGCTTCACAGAGACTCCATTTCCACCCCCCAGTCCGGGCCCACCCATATCTAGAGGTCCTGCCCCTCCTCCGGCAGCCTCACTGTACTATCTCCGCCCTGCTCACATCCGTTGGCAGCTTCCAGTTTCCGGAGCACTTGCGAGTGTTTTCGGCTTCTAGGGATGGAAGCCACCCTCCCTGTGGCTGTCTATCCTGCCCGCGGTCAAGCCGCAGAGGAGTTGCAGGGTCTGGCTGCCACTAGAGGGAGCCCCCAGCGTGGCCGTGTGCCTCTCTGGGCGCCGAGGGGGGAGGTCAGGACTGGGTCTGGGATTTGGCTAAGAGGCTTCTGTAAGCAGAGTTACCTGACAAGTTGACCCCACCAGCCAGGACGCCTGGAATTCTCTGATCTGTGAATTCAGCATTTCACTGTTAAAATGCAGTTCCTGCTGGGTGAGGGCGAGGGTGGGCACATGGTTCTCCTTTCCACCTCTGCTCACCCCCTTGGCCATGCCCAGCCCAGTGGAGGTCAGCAGAGTAGGGATGACTCAGACAGGCCGGCAACTGGTTTCCAGTGCCTCATGCACAGATCCATTCAGGCAACAAGGATTTATTGAGGACCTGCTTTGTACTAAACATGGGCTAAGCCTTGACGATAACATGGTACCCCCATAGGCTCTGCCTTTATAGAGCTTTCAGTCTTATGGGCAGAGAGAGAGGTGTGCAAACAAGCAATTGTAATACCGTGGGTTAACATCTGGGTGCAAAAGGTCCACCCTAATGTCTCCCTGGGGTGGGGTCAGAAAGGCTTCCCAGGTAGATGCCATCTAAACTGAGACCTAAAGATCTGAGGAACAGCCAGGCAAAACAAAAAGTGCTCTGGCCAGAGTTTGCACAAATGCCCAGAGATGAGAAGGCAATCATTCATTCATTCAACAAATACTTTCCAGCCCCACTGCCTGCCAGGGACTGTGCTTTAGACCCTGGGACTTTGACAGCTGAGATCCAAGCAGACAAAGTCCTGGCCTCATGGTGCATACCTGCTTTTGGAACGTGGCCATTTGGGGAGTCAGAAATGTCTGGAGGCCACAGTGCGATGTGGCAGACCAGTAGTCTCTCCCTTGCTCCAGTACCCAGGCCTTCTCTACCATCCTCTTCCTGCAGAGCCTGGCATAGCCCAAATCTTCTTGCACCAGCTACCTGTGGGGAGGTGACCCCTGGTCACAAGGGGAACTTGTGCCTACATATTAACAGGCAGCCCAGAGCTCTGGGAGGCAGCTGTGCTAATTATAGTGATATTCATATTTAATTTATTTGGAAAGAGTAAGTAACATCACTCTGTTGTCACAGTCTGGCTCCAGGGTCTGCCTCCCACTTCCTTCTGGTGCCAACCAAGCTCTTGCAACCTCTCTGCTGGTGGCTTGGCCCCCTGGAGCCCAGGCACCTTGCCAGCCGAACCCCATGTCTGCTTGAGTCAGTTGGCTGCTTCCTCTTATCAGCCTTCACTGTTCATGGGGTCATGGCTGGTCAGGGCAGGTAGACCTTCCTGTCCCTCTGAGTTACTTCTGGAGTGGGCACAGGGAGCCACTGATCCCTAGTTCCCACCTCTAGCAACCCTCACCTCTAGGCAAAGTCATTTCATGTGATTATCTGCTCATGGCCCCCTTCCAACTCGAGTGGGACAGGAACTTTCCCAGGGCAGTGTGTTGAGTGAACAGTTGAGTCTGATTCCCCATCCTCTGTGCCTTCATCCTTATAATAAGATGAACTTGGCTCTTGTATTTTCCTCCCCCAGATCTGGAGTGTCTTTCTTTTCTTTCCTTCCAGGCGATGTCAACAGGTGGTGGGTAGATGGCCCAATGTCCTCATTCTGCAATGAGAGAGAGGCCACCGACCACATGGCTGAGCAGCGCCGAGGCCCGGCTGTCTGAATCCATTGCTGTATCACTGAACAAGGATATGGAGGCCAGAGTGCTCCTGCTCTGGTGGCCAGAGAAGCCCACATCTTGACTTCTATGGATGGCTGAAGCCTCCAATGTGAGGCTCCCTTGACTGCTGCCATTGTTCTGATTCTCCTGGGGGTGGGGGGCAGAACATCCTCATGATCCTCTGGAGTTTACACCCGGGGACACTCCCTTTGCACCCAGACTGCTCCCCATCAGGGCTATTGGGTGGGGGCAGGGGCTGGGGAAGCTTTTCAGAAATTTGTTCCACCTGCCAGACTCAGCCTGGGACCCTCTCCAGGTGCCCTGGTCTCTCCTGGCCCTGGGATCACCTCCCTACCCACACCTGGCACCAGCCTTGGGGAAGGCGTGGTGTTTGTACTTGCCACACATTACCATGCTTGCTGGGACAGGCAGCCTGTGGGCAGGATGCCTTTGGAATAATGCTGGGTGGAAAAGAGGGTTGTTTCATTTTTTTTTTTTTTTTGGATGCAGGTGGACTAGGTTGTGTTTTTACTTGTTCTCCCTTCCGAGAAAAAAGACTCCACCGCTCAGTCCTTTGGCCCAGTTAGGACAAGACAGAGCTAATCAATGCAGCAAGAGCCACTGTGACCAGACAGGGAAGAGAGTGAGTTAGAGAACCAAGCTGTCATCCCAGGGGCAAAAGCCCCAGCCTTGCCACTGGCTGTCTATGATGAAGCAGCTCGTATCTTGCTTGGCTTTAGTTCCTCTGCCTATAACATCAAAACAGAAGGTAAAAAAACCAAGGTCTCTTCTGGTTCTGAGATCCAACACCTGTAATTCCTGGCCCAGGCACAGCCTAGAATAGGGCAGAGTGGGCCCTGGGCCTCCAGAGGATGCCCAGTGCTTGCCTGAGGTGCTGGGACCAGAGATGGATGGATCTTCATGACCAGCAAGCTCCCCACCCAGACCTGGCATTGCTGGGTCTCAGTAGGCTGGAAGTCAGATCAGTAATGACTCCTGCTGTGGGAACAGGCATTTTAATCAGTATGCAGCGCCAGTGCAGAGTGCTTAAGAAAACTTATTAATTTCCCCTCCACAAAGACTGAGAGTTCGACAGTAATCACAGTACCAGGTCGTAATAATAATAAAAAAAATCCCTCCATTGAAGATAGTGGTTGGGACTCTGGAGAGTTCAACAGGGGAAGATCGTATTAAGATGAAGGAGACTATAACAGAACAGACATTAAAGGTTGTCATTTTCTGGTGAATCACATGGGGCCTGGACTGCTGTGTCCTGGTGAGAGGGTCAGAACCTAGTCTGGCCTCATACCCGTCACCTGCACAGTCTTCTCCCTATTGGAAATAGGTGGTCTTAGAGCAAACTAAGGAACCAGGAGTCCCTGCCATCCCAGACTGGCCTGAGAAGTGGGCAGAGGGTGGGACAGTGACCGGATTCTATAAGACAGAGATCGCTGGGCTCAGCTAGATTCTTATAGACCAGACTGACAATATTTGTAAAGTATTTGTCTTTGGCTAGTGTGGTGGGACATATCTGTAATGTCAGCACTTTGGGAGGCCAATATAGGAGGATTCCAAATTTGAAACCAGCCTAGGCAACATAGTGACTTATTGAGAACTTGTCTCAAAAAAAGCCAGGGATATAGCTCAGTGTGAAGATCTTGGGTTCAACCCCCAGTACTAGAAGTGGAGAGAGAGAAAGAAAGCAAGAAAGAAAGAAGAAAGGAAGGAAGGAGGGAGGAAAGAAAGAAAGGTAGAAAGGAAGAATGGAAGGAATAGGGAGAGAGAGAAAGGAAGGAAGCAAGGAAAAAGGAAAGAAAGAAAGACAGAGAAAGAAAGAAAGGAAGGAAGAGAGAGAGAAAGTAAGGAAAAAGTAAAGAAAGAAAGGAAGGAAGGAAAGAAAAAGAAAGAAAGAAAGAAAGAAAGAAAGAAAGAAAGAAAGAAAGAAAGAAAGAAAGAAAGAAAGAAAGAAAGAAGGAAAGAAAGAAAGACGGAAAGAAAGAAAGAAGCAAGTACCTGGCCAGCTGAGGAAGGCTCTGGGGCAGATGATGTTTTGGGTCCCCTGAGCCACTGGCATCTTCCCAGTAAAGAGGGGGTCAGGGCTGAGCCCCTGCCCTGCCTCTTAGACATAGGCTGACTCAGAGAGGGTGTCCTGGCTGTCAGTGTGGAGTGGAACAGCTTGAAGACTAGCAGTGAGGCATTACCGAGACCAACCACCAGTGCACATGGGGCTCTTGCCAAGCACAGGTTGCTGGCTGGGGCTCAGAGCAGAGCCAGCAGGTGGGGTCCCTCTATGACCCACAAGAGAGGTTGCACTGGCTCTAAAGATGTGGCCAGATTTGAAGGTCATACTGGCCCAGGACCGGAAGTAACAAGTTATCAATGACTAGCTGGTAGAGAGACTTAGTAATGGGGTTCCCCATCATTATCGAGGAGCAGTGTAACATGGAGGGGAGAGGAAAGACTCTGGCTCTGCTGTGTATTAGCTGTATGTCTGTGGGCAAGTTACTTACCTTCTGCGCACCAGTTTTCTTACCTGTAGAGTGTGAGAAGAGTATGCAGCACATAGGGCTGTCACGAGGATTGAACACATCTTTGCTTTTGTGGCGTCCTCTCTGCCCTTGCCTGAGGTCACACTCAGCTTCTTGCTGCCTATTCTTCTGGCAGTGCCCTGGGGGAGGGGCTCAGGTGGGAGAGCCTGGGGTTCAACTCCAGCTTCAGCCTGTGACTCTGCTGGCCACACTTCAGGCTTCCGACTTAGGAGATGAACAGTCTCATTCCCATGAGAGATTCAGCCAGTGCAGTCAGGACAGCAGCATCCCTCGGGGCCTCTGCTCCCAGCTCCTGCTGATGTCAAGGAAGCCTCAGGGACTCTGCTTCTGTCCTGGCCCTCCAGGTGGCATCTGGGCCTGTGCAGCTGCAAGCTTGGGCCTGCGGACTGCTCTGGGGTCGGTTGCCCAGTTGACGCTGAGCAGAAGGGGCATGTGAGTAAGTGGAATGGGCTGTTGAGGCTTAATGTGGGCAGTGAAGTCCCAATGGCAGTGATTTTGCCGTTAATATGCATGGTGAAAGAACAATTGTGGAAACACCTCAAAGACGGCTAATTTCAGCAGCAGAGATACATTCTGGGCTGCAGAGCTCACAGAGAATGGCGGGGGTGGGAGGTGTGGAATGGGAAGTGCCAGGTAGCCTGGCTCAGAGGCTGGCTCCCTGGAGAGGGTGGGCAGGGTTCTCCCAGGGGCTCTGCACCCATCAGGAAGACCCAAAGCAGAAACTGGTAGAAAGGGAAGATCTTGGGTTGGTTTGGGGATCAACTGGGCTGGAATCTTCTGGAAGTGGGGTCCTAGTCAGCATCAGGCAGAGTAGATAGTGGAGGGGATATAGTTCAGGGCTATTCAAGGAAGGGGTGTGGTTGGAATTTAATAGTGAGTGGGAAGGAGTGGGGCCTTGTGGACTTTCGCTTTAATTTCAGGAGATAAAGATGACTGTCACCAAGCCGGTGGGATGGGTTGAGACTCTGGACCTCTTTCAATTAGTGTCTAACCTCCATTAGGGACCTGAAAAGCATGGAGGGCAGCAACTGCAGCCTGTCCTTTCCTAGGCGACTTCTGGAGCCTCTGCGTGGGAAAGCTGGGTCTCTGCTCCCACACCCTGCAAAATGGCACCCGGTGACTTGGCTGGTGGTGAGGTCAGGGTGGTCAGAGGTTATGTGCTCACCAGCAGTGCTTCACCTCCCAGCCTGTGGTCTCATTGCTTGGCACCAGCAACTGTTACCTAGCTTCTTGCAGGGGTGCTGGGGCTCTGGACTCCGGCCATCTCATCCTCTTATCCTGCCAACAACTGGGGAGCCTGTCCTCAGCGGTCATGTTCCTCTGTCTACCCCAGAGGCCCCAGAGCGGAGGAGTCCAGGCGAAGCCGGCCGAGATGAAAAGGCTTTCCAAGGGCCCGGTGTGGTTATTAATAATGTCTCTCGGCTCTGAATGCCTCTTTAATTCCTCTGCTTAAACCACTCTGGGATCTATAACACTTGCCCCTTAGCCCGTGGTTATTCCACTCCCTTAATGGCCTTTTATGGAGGGGCCTTATTGAGAGCTTCTCCCCAGCTGGAGTAAATCATGTCTTCTGGGTCATCCTTGCCTGCTGTTTTATTAACTTCTTACAAGAAGTCGGAGGGACCCCAGGGAGGCCAGTGTCTTCTCTGTTCTGTCCTGCTTGGTCCCAGCACTGTCCTTTAGCTGGCTGGGGTCAGAGGGACAGAGGAAGAGTTAGATGGGGACCTTGGAAATCAAGAGCAATTGGGTTGTCTCAACCCAATGCCCCTCCTTTCCACACCTTCATCTGTGGGTCATCTATAGCCATACCACCCTGAACGTGCCCGATCTCATCTGATCTTGGAAGCTAAGCAGGGTCAGTCCCAGTTCATACTTGGATGAGACACCTTCATCTGTGGATCTTGGAGGAAGAAAGGGACAGGGAGCCCAGGCCCTGGGAGCTGGACCCAGGTAAGTGGGGGGGTGGGCCAGGAGGAGCATAGGTGCTTGGCATATAGGTTACCTGGCTTGTCAGCTACCTGTTACAGCAGTTTAACTGGCACATAGGTTGCTGGGCGCACTGGTCACTCATTGCATTTGCTGTCTGGTGCATCGGTTCTCTTGTGCATTGGGGCCCAGTGCACTGGTTGGTTATCTAATGCATTAGCTGTGAGCACCACAGTTGGTGGCGGGAGGGGAAGCAGAGCCAGAGGATACTGGGACCCCAAACTGGGAACTGAGCAGTGGAGAGGACCATGTGAATGCAGGGGAAACTGCAGGCAGAGGGAAACTCTATGTTGGAAAACTCTATGTGGAAACTCTATGCTTTCTCTTTAGTTTCTCTATAAAGAACTACAGCACTCTAAAAAAAAAGTCAACGTTTTCTTTTTCTTTTTTTTTTTGAGATAGGGTCTCACTTTGTAGTTCAGGCTGGCCCTGAGTTCACTATGTAGCCCTGGGAAGCCTGGAGCTCAGCAATCCTCCTGTCTCTGCCTCCCGAGTGCTGGGATTACAGGTGTGAGCCACCATGCCTGGCACTGTGGTATGTGGTACTGATTGCTGGTGGGCGTAAGTCACCATGCCCAGCATTGTATGTGGTCACCGGGATCGAATTCAGGACCTTGCGCTTGCGAGGCAGGCACTGGAACCGCTGAGCTAAATCTCCAGCCCCATAACGTTTTCTTTTTTAGTCTTTTTTTTTTTTTTTTTTTTTGAGACAGCGTCTTGCTTTGTAGTTCAGGCTGGCCTTGAGCTCACTATGCAGCCCAAGTTAGCCTTGAACTCAGCAATCCTTCTGGCTCTGCCTTCCAAGTGCTGGGATTACAGGTGTGAGCCACCAGGCCCAGTGGGGATCGAACTCTGGACCTTGCACTTGTGAGGCTGGTAACACTGAGTTAAATCCCACTCCCCAAGTTAACTTTTAAAAAGCAAAGGAGACCTCAGGAGTTGTAGGTGCCAGAGGAGAATTGAGTGTACTTCAGGTCTGGGAAAGCAAGGGTGTCCAGCTTTGGTGTGAGGTTCCAGGGATTAGGAGGGAGCAGGTGGAAGGCTGGGAGGAGGGAGGATGGAAGCGGGATGGGGGGGTTGGAGGAGGGGTGTGTTAAGGGGGTCCTGGACGCATGCCTGCAATCAGCTCCCTGGGCTTTGACCATGGAGTCTGCAGGGAACTGCATCGGACTGATACCCAGGGCCCCTGCCCCAGCTCTGAACTCTGAGAGGAGCCAGCTTCTCTCCTGGTCAGAGGAGTCAGGAACTCAGGAGCTCTGCATGGTCACAGTCCATCTTTGTGACCACAGCAGAGGGCAGCGGGAAGGGACAAGCGCAGGAGCAGGACTGGATCCACACCCAGCAGCATGTGTCTTCCTTCCCCTGACCCAAGGAAGGGTCTCAAGGGCATCTCTGGCCCCTGGAACGCTGACAGTGGAGCTTTTGCAAATTCAGTCTGGAGCTAGGAAGGGAGAGGATCGCCACGTGCAGCTCTGGGAGGAGCTGCCCTCCCTGAGTCACACCATGAAGATCGCTGGAAAAGGAGCCTGAGAGTCCCCCTGTTGCTCCCACTCTGGAGAGCAGACTGAACAGCAGACCAGGAGCCTGGAGGTAGGCTCCTCTTCCTTCCCCTTATTGGGCTGCAGCCCTGCCTCTGGCTGGCCAGGAGAAAGTAGGTGGCACTCTGGGAGGCTGAGGCAGGAAGATAGCAAGTTAGAGCCCAGCCTGGACAAACTGCCACTCAGTGAGATCTTGCCTCAATTAATTCAATTAATCTATCTATTTATAATTGACTAATTAAAAGGCTGGGGACATAATTCAGCGGGTGGGACTTGAGTTCAGTCCCCAGAGACTAAAACAAAGTGGTTTCCCCCCAAATTTCTGCCACCTCTGTATTTCCCCCCATAAGGACCCAAAGCCTGGTGTGAACCTCACCTCTTGTCCTGAGACCCTGTCAGAAGTAGCCCCAGCTGGATGCCAGGCTCTGCAACAGGACTTTCAGCGCTCTGCCTGAAAGCAAGCTTCTTCTCGGCCACTCTCTCCTGCCCTGCACACCCACCATGGTGTGGTATCTAATGACTCATTTGTCTGTCATGGATCCTCCCACTCAGACTGTGTGGGCGGCCTCAGTTTAAACCCTGAGAGGTCAGGGTTTTCGACTTGGGGTGAGGCAAAGCACCACCATACAACGTTCAGGATTTCACCTTCAGAGCATGTTCAACAAAGTACAAGGTGTTCCACCTTTATTTTTATTTATTTTATTTAATTTTTTTTTTTTGAGACAGGGTCTCACTTTGTAGTTCAGGCTGGCCCCTGAGCTCACTATGTAGCCCAGGCAAGCTTCGAACTCAGCAATCCTCCTGTCTCTGCCTCCCAAGTGCTGGGATTACAGGCGTGAGCCACCACGCCCAGCACTGTGCTATGTAGTATTGATTGCTGGTGGGCGTGAGTCTCCACGCCCAGCATTGTATGTGGTTACCAGGGATCTAACTCAGGACCTTGCGCCTGTGAGGCAGGCGCCGGAACCACTGAGCTAACTCTTCGGCCCTCCACCTTTATTATAAAAGCAAGGTTATGTTAGATGATTCTGCCTGGCTGTCAGCCAGCGTGTGTATTCTGAGCGTGTTTAAGGCAGCCTCGGCTAAGTGAGGATGTTTGGTATGTTAGCTCTGTTGGTCATTTCTTTTTTTTTTTTTTTTCTTTTTGAGACAGGGTCTCGCTTTGTAGTTCAGGCTGGCCCTGAGCTCACTATGGCACCCAGGCAAGCC
>PVIC010056945.1:0-10799 GCA_004025085.1 Thryonomys swinderianus
TATTATGATATTTTAATATGTATTTCTTTGAGTCTATTCTGTCTGAGGCTCATTTATTTTGAGTTCATACATTCATACCTTTAACCAAATTTGAGAGAAAATAGTGTTCATCTTTTAAAATACTGCAACAGTCCTGCAATCTTATTTCTAAAATTCTGTGAAATGACTTAAATCTTTTGCAGCAGTCATCTAGATATCTATGATGTTTAAGTATAATTGTCAGCTTCACGGGGTTAAGAGACTTGTAGGGTGGTGAGTGATTTTTAAGGGCACTGCGTGTGTCCCTGCTCGCCGGTCAGTGCAGGCACGCTTCAGAGTGAGGACCGTCAGTAAGGCCCTTCCTGGCCACGACACACTTTGCTTTGCTTCCCCACACGGTTCCACCTGCTGTGCCTGCTTTAGAGTTAGCCAGTCACAGCCTGAAACCCACACGTGGCTCAACCAAACCTTTCTTATCTTAGAGTGCATTAAATATTGTATTCCAGCGATAGGAAAGCTGACCCATACAGTGTCTGAGTTTATTTTCTTTTTTTCAGCGTACTTTCTCTGTGTTTTACAAATTGGGTGTTTTCATACTGTTCAGTCTTCACTTATTTCCTGTCTTGCCTTCCTCCTTTTGTTTGTATCATCCAGTAACTTCTAAATTTTGACTACTGATTGTAGGTTTTAGTGCTAAAACTCACATTTGATTTTTCTGTCATATATTATTTGACAGAGGGCTTTTTAAATTGCATCTGATGGTACTGTCTAATGTTTGTGGAAGCATTTTTTACAGTGATTAAATTGTCACATAATTCCAGCACTCATTATCTCTGGGTTGATATCTCTTAGTTGCCTTGGCAGTATTCCTGGGAACCTGTGGAGATTTCCCTGGATTCCTGAGAAGGAGCAATACAAGAAAAATTCCCCAGATATTATTTCTGCCTTATGTGTTCCGTAGTAGATGCTGGAGAAGCCAACAAGCCGGAAACATCAGTTAGCACAAGTAAAGTCCAAGAAAACATGCTCTTGGTAGCCAAAAGATCAGAATCTTTATGAGTTTGTTTTGTAAATAATGCCCAGGTTTTTAACTTTACTTTGTGGGAAGAATAGAATAATTCATCTTGTCCTGAACTGGAAGTGCTGGGTGGAATATTAGCCCTGATATCTGGCTGATATGAGTAGCATAATTTACTAACATTACAGAGTTAAATGATATAAATCTCTCAAGCCATAGATTCTCCAAATAAAAGTTTGAAAGGCAATGCATTTAAAGGTGATAAGTAAAAATTAAAATGTACCATTTTCAAACCAATTTCAAAGATTAAACGTTTACATTTATTATTTTCAATTCATTTTATATTTAAAACATTTCTTAAGGTAAGCTCCCATTATAGAACAATAAAGTTATTTCTTACTATAATACCTTATATATTTTTTAAAATTTAATTTATTGGTACATTATATATACACAGCACAATTACACTTTACATTAAGAATTTATACCAGCATATGACATGACTTAATTCTCATTTTTTTCCCCTTCCCCATCCACCCTACAACCCTTCGCCCCTATGTACACAGCTTTGTTTCCTTTTTTTAACCATCAATTTATTTTTTTGCTCTCATTATTTGCTCCTCAAATGGACGTACCTTAAGGACATACTCATAAATGAACTAAATAGGTCACAGTTGTGTAAATATTGTAACTTTTCTCTGGTATGAGAAACTGAAGTTGTAAATGTGTTTTAGAATGCATGAACAATATTGTGAAATAGTAAATATTCAAAGGGAAATGGGTTTAGGGGTAAATAATACCTTGTATTTTATGAAAATAACTTTATTATGAGAAAGCCTTTGTCAGATAGCGTTTTTATCTTACACCTAACAGAAGTAAGAGACAGTAAGTTAAGTAATACGTTCAATATAGTTACATTGCTGTCAAGGGTAGAGCCCAAACTTGGCTTTTTTTCTTTCATAGACATTGTATGTTCTCATCTCTGGCCCTTGCAGGTATTCTCTTCTCTTACAGAGGCCCTGCCTCATTTCCATGTTTGCAGTGATCTTTCAGAAGTCTCTCCGTTTATAACTTTATAGCTTTTCTTCTCCACGGATTCAAAAATGTAATTGCTCTTTCTTCTTTTATCCCAGAGTAATTTTTGTACAATGGTTCCAAGCATGTGAGTATGGGTATCTTTATGTAATACCCCACCACTTCATATTAAAGTCAGTTATTTTACTTTTTAAGAATGTGCATTTCACACAATTGATGGTAAATATTTGCAAATGGGAATGTGTTTAACATCTGAATCTCAGTCAAGTATTTGGTTACATTCCATTTCTTATTTTGAATTTAGGGGATTCCACAATGTTAGCAAAGTACAATTCATCTAATTCAGCTAAACTTGTAGAGAGATCCCTATCTACACATTTATTTTTGTGTACTGTGTTAGCTTTCTGTTATCATAACAAAATACTGAGATAATCAACTTAAAAATGTAAAAGTTCTTATTATATTTTTAATTGAATTCTTTATTGGTATATTTTATATGCAGCTCACAATCACACTCAACATTGGGTTATTTATACCAGTGTATGACACAAGTTAATTCTCATTTTTACCCATATCCGTACCCACCCACAACCTCCCACCGCTTATATACAAGCTATTTCTTTTTCTTTCCAAATCATATTCTTTCCCCTCACTACATTCCCCTACCACATTCCCTTTGTAAAATATTTCCTATTTTACAAAATCTATCATATTTTATTTTTAATTGTACGGGTTGCACTACATAATGAGTAAGTTCATCATGGGGAATTAGTACATGAAAATAATACATCCTAATTTCTGTTATTTCCCTTTCCTTCCTCCCTCTATCTCTTGATCCTCTTCTTCCTGTTTCCTATTATTCATTTTTTTAAATTTTACTCTTTAAATTGTTTTTATGTTGGGTTTCTCACATAAGAGAAATGATATGGTATTTGAATGTATGCTTAACTAAAGGTGTAAATGAATACCAACTGTATGATAGGTAATGTGAAATAAGAAAATGTTCAAAAGGAAAAGAGAAAGGACAGGCAGGGGAAAGTAAAGAAGGGAAGGGAAAAATCAGATGGTACAGAAAGGAAAGCTTTCGTATGTGGTGAGTGGGAGTTACAAGGAGGGCAGGGGAATGGGAAAAAGTGAGAATTCAAATGTATCATGTACAGGTACAAATTGTCAATGTTGAGTGTAGTCATAATGTATGTATAAGATGCACCAATAAAACCAATTAAAAATTAATAAATGCTTGATTTATTTCATTTACATTATGGTCTCAAGTCTGTGCATTTTCCTACAGATGACTCAAATTTATCCTTTATGACAGTGTATTCCATTGTATATAAATACATTTTATTTATCCATTTAGTTGTTGATGGATATATAGATTGCCTCCATGGTTTAGCTGTTATGAGTTGTGATGATATGAACACAATTATATATGGGGATCGACCATAAGGCCTTGTATATACTAGGCCGGTGCTCTACACATACCTACATGAAAACTTACAAAGCCATTTCAAACTAGTTTCTAACATATGACTTGTTTTGCATTCCAGCTTCATGTTGAAACAATGAGCCTTTTCTATTTTTGATTTGTATTTTGATTCTGAGTTAGTAGATTACCTCTATAGCATTATTTTGTTTAGTTTTAGAATATGTGTGTTTTCTTTCTAGATACAAGTTTTTGGCCTAACAAAGAGTAATTAGATGTAGTATAATTAGATATATTATGTATATATGTCTGATAGTATTTTTTATTCCATAGTTATAGAAGTTGCTTTGGTACAAATACTGACATACTTAAAATTCTATGTTAAATGTTTTATAACCTTCTTTCAACTTCTAAAAGATTTGTACTTCTAAAAATGTTTTTATTAGTGTATGTTTGTGATACATAGTGATCATATTCAACTTGGAACGAGGGAATGAAAATGATCAAGATGTGATATGCTGTCTATTTCTTATATTTTCTAAACTTTTTAAAAAATAATTTAAGATAAAATAAAAGAAGAAAAAGTTTGAAGATGTCTCTACATTTTTCCTTTTCTTATTTATTTTCTATGACTTTAATACTGTAAAAGTACTGAGGTGCGATTTGGAAAAGTAACTCATAAAGACTAATAGAATTATGTAATTCTGTTATGCAGGGATAGTTAACATTTATCTTGTTTTTTTCTAATAAATTATACTTCCTAGTGGAATTATGCTTATATCTCTAATACTTGTATATCTTGCTTTCTCTTGCATTTTCTTATTTTATTAAATAGTTTTGACAAGCATCCATGTAGCATTCTATCTAAAATACGCACTTTTCTTAGAATTGTACTTGAAAAACCTTATTTGATCCCACCTCCTGGATAGATAAATTGTGTCTTGACATATAGCAGAAACCTCTGCCCATTATGAGGTTCTAACTTAGAAAAATGAAATATATTTATACCATATACTTTCCTCTGCCAAAAATAACAGAGATAGTGGCTTCTTTTCTGTTGTTAGCATGGCTTCTTTTGCTAAGATGGTCAGTACATGTGCCCATTGGGCTGGGATACGTACATGGTGAACTCTCCATCTTTTTCCCAGTTAATGGGAAAACTTTATTCAAGAAGATGGGACTTTATAAGCTATTTGAAATGTAAGAAAGAACATTTAGTGAGCTATGAATGTATTTGTCTGACATGATGAAAAATGTATAACCTAATTTTAGCTTTTGTTTTTGATGGGTTTTCTTGTTTAAAGAATGTTAATATGAATATGTAAGAAATGTTCTATATTCAAACACGAGGGTATTTGTATTCTTTTTTTAAACAAGTGATTATTGCCTTTCATTTATGATTAAAACACAGATTATTAGGGCTTTATGCCTTGGCTAGATTCTATTCATCTTGGAAGCATTTTCTCCTGCTAAAATATTAACATCTAATCTGAAATATTTTTATAACCACAGGTGACTTTTTGAAGGTTGTTCCGTTGCTTCTGTGTATTTTCCTTTTACTTGTAATATATCAGCCTTCCAGGGATGACTATGTTCTTTGTTGTTATGAAATTCTAACATTTCTAGTAGATCTGTTCTGTATATGAGCTAGAGAAAGAAGAAACTTCACTATTTGTTACCCAAGGCCTAGAATATTTATGTCCATTACAGAACTTGTAGCCATATACTGGGTTGTAATTTACAAAAGGACCCATGTCCAAGTGCTATTAGAATAAAATAGCAGAATAATCTGTCAAGTTAAAACATTTAAAATGAATTAGTACACTGTACAAAACACATAGTTATTTGGATTACATCTATGAATTGTAATACAAAACTGTGAAATATAGGTCAACCTCTTAATTATAGCTAAACTTGATGCTGTTATTTTACTAATTAAAAGTTTTAACTTGTACTTTCTTTTTATATATAACTTCAGTGTAGCAAAAATATAGAATAAAGCAGTTACATTGCCATTTCTACTTCTCTCGGCTTGGAAGATAGTAGGTGTGACATATCATAACAGATTTTCACTAAATGCTGACTTGTATTCTTCTGCATACAACGATAGGAATAAGTAAATTTTGTACAATGTTCAACATGTTATTTCCAAGGAAATGGGGAAAGTAAGTAGTATACATTGAAGAGTGTGTAACTTTATTGACAACTTTGTATAGTATGTGAATGGTGTATGGCTTTTGAAATGCTCTCAAGAAACCTCTTGTTTTGTTATCTCATTTTCACATTATTTACACAACAAATAACTTCAGGGCCACACAATAAGAGATGAGTTTAAAGCTAGTTTTAAGTTTGATTTTGATGATATTCATAGAGTCATAGAAATCTTAATTTTTGAGGTAAGCAAAAGTTTAATATCACTGATTTTGAATTAATATAATATTTGTATTTTAATTGCTTTCATTCCTAACCAGACCTAGTACCACATACTTGTAATACAGCATTCTGGGAGGATGAGGCAGGAAGGTTACAAGTTCCAGCCCAGCCTGGGCAGTGTAGCAAGACCCTGTCTCTAAGTGTGCTTATGTAGCACCTATGAGGCTCTGAGTTCAATCCCCAGGACTGTAAAGACAAGACAACTAATGTCAAAATAAAAAAGTCTGGGACACTGTTCATTGCGAAAGCCAAGGTTCAATCCAGAGTGCTGGGGGAATAAAAAGAAAAGAAAAAAATGGAAAGATTTCACTCTGTACTCTGAGCATCTAGTTAAGGACGAGTGACACTGAGCAAAATAGTTCAGAGGAAACATGACAAAAAAGGAAAGAGATGGGGGAAGGAAATAAGAGGACTCATGGAAATGCAGAAAAGGAGAAGAATAAGAAATAGCATGGAGAGGAAAGATTTTTAGTTAGGGTTTGGGGAAGGCAAACACAACAGTACTACCTAGATAGGGAAGGAACCACGGGCAGTTTGGAAGCCTGTCGTGGCTGGCTTTCTCTTTGCTGTGTTTTAACAGCCTTTTGAAATACTAACCAGCTCTGCTGCTATGCGGTCTCTTCCGCTGGTCTTTGTGTGTTAGCTTTCCTGAACGTAAGTTCATCTCGTTTTTTATGGTGAAGCTTCAAAGTTAGATGATTCAAAATTCAGGTTTTATATACCATTTCTATTTTTTTCCTGTGTTCTTATGTAAGCCATGATACATCCACACAATCAAATTTTGGTAAGTTATCTCCATGGTGGATTTAATTTAGCCTTCAATCATATTCTCGTGAATTTCCCTTTTTTAGTCTTTGAAATGAATACTTTAACCCTATCTGTTAACTTAGAGGTTTCATTTAAAGATGCAAGTTGGACTGAATTGAAAAGAGGCCTTCACTTCGAGAGAATCCCAACATTCTTCCTGTAATACAACCAAAGAATCACATATGTTTGTGAAACAGTTATTGGGCTTATAAGTAACCTTGTAGGATAGGTCATTTTAATTTTTCTGCTTCATGTAAAATGGCAGTTGTGTCTGTCTGTCTCATTATGGTCATGTACAAGTACATCTGTCTTCTAAAAACTACTTTGCAAATATCACAACACTGTTGCATTACTAGGTTTTTGATTGCAGTAATCGAAGTTCCTTTCTTGTATTAAAAAAATGAGCAGGGAATATACTAATTCTGTTTCTTCTACAAGTGTTGAGTTCCAACAAGCTCAATACTGGTGATCAAAGAAAGTTAGCAAAATGAAGAAAAACAGTTAATACCCAAATCAGAGATCTTTTTAAGTAGGTACAAGTACTTGTACTGTTATGGCAAAAGGGAATTGAAAACACTGAGAGACTCAGAATTTGGGTAAAGAAAAGAAGTTTATTCGCTAGTGAAGGTCAGCCACCAGGGAAATGAGTGCTGCTCAGTTTGACCGACCCCATTGTAGTTTTTCTAACAGTTATAAAGAAATGGGGAGGGTATCATCTTGATTTACAATCCCAGATTTTACAGATCTGCATGTCAGCTAGCAGGACCTCATCAGGGTCCAGCCAGTTTCCTTGGTTACAGGTAGTTACTCTTCAGGAAAGTGGGGAGTCTAGTAGATCAGTGCGCAGAGGGACATTACAATTTACTACACACAGGTGTGCTGGGTGTGCAGAGAGGGATCTTCTAAGAGAGGGTCAAGCAACATCATAAAGCAATTAAAAGAAACCGGGCTCTACAGGATAAACAAATGGCTAACTAAATCCGAGACTGCTGTCATTCACAGTTCTGTCTCTGTGACATATTGTGAGGGAGGGCTGGCGCAAGCTGGGGCCCCAGTTGTTGCAGTTAGGTTCCCACGGCATTCCTGCAGTCCGGTTTCCCATGACAGCGCCATCGTTTGTGGAGCAGTTTCCCTTGACAGTACTTTAATGCAGAATTTTAAGCATATTCTTTTAGGGCTGGAGATTTAACTCAGTGGTTCCAGTACCTGCCTGGCAAGCACCAGGGCCCTGGTTCCATCTGGTAACCACGTACAACAATACTGGACGTGGTGACTCACACCCACTAGCAATCAATTCCACATACCACAGTGCCAGGAGTGGTGGCTCCCAGCACTCGGGAGGCAGAGGCAGGAGGATTGCTGAGTTTGAGGCCACCTTGTGAGCTCAGGACCAGCCTGAAATACAAAGTGAGAACCTGTCCCCAAAATAAATAAATACATACACACACACATACATACATGCTCTTTTATTAGCAATCTGACTCTCTCAGAGAGTACAAGAATAGAATGAGTAAAACAAGGGGAAGACCAAATAAGCAATCAGATTATCAAATGTTCATTGGACACTAATGGAATTTTAGGCTCTTAGAAAATTATTATGAATTTCACTGCTCTTGTTGACAGGGTCAGTTATATAAAATTACAGTAAATTTGTAATGAGATCTTTAAATCACTGGTAGATTATCTCCTATAAAATATACATAGTTCATATTGGTTCATATGTACATTTTTGCTGAATTACTTTGTTTTGAAAAGTGTTGATATTTTAGAGATATATGGGAATATTTATAGGTAAATAAGATGTTTTAGGAGTGGATGAGTTCCAAATATCAGATAGCATTGGTTACAACAATAATTATTGTAGCTAGGAAATTGCAAAATGTAAATTTATTTTATAATTTTATCTACTTCTAAATATCTTTGAAACTTTTCATCATAAAACTAAAAAATTTCATTGCTTTAAGTGTTGCTTTGCTTGTTGAAATATAATTGGAATTTATATCAATGAATATTAGTTAATTCTTATTTTTCATTGATACATAAAGCAACATTTATTATAATTCTCTTCAGAGATATTACTCTTATAATACTCTTCAGAGATATTTTAAGACATTTGTGATGAGAAATATTATTTTAAGTACGTAGAATTTTTGGTCTCCACATCACCTACATAATTACATATTTAATTTTACATATTAAAATAACTTATAGATGACTTAAAATGATTACATTAATGTAGTGATCACACGAAATAAAAGTTCATTTAACATATGCTCCTCTGGCTGGATTATAAGTCCATGAGGGCAGCTTGTCTTATTCATTGTATGTAGCGTACATAACATGCTCAGTAAATATTGTTGTCTAACCATAGTGGAAAGAAACTCTTTTTCAATGATATACTTTTAGATTTTTTTATATCATTAGATATTTACTTATTAAATGAACATAGTCATAAAGATCTTAATGAAATGTTTGTGAAATGATTCATACTGTCTATTGCCTCCATATTTCACCATTTTTATGTAGTGAATGCCAACTTTTGTGTGGTTTGATATGACTTATTTTCAATAAGACTTCAAATGCATTGAATGATAGAGCCTGGAAGACCTCTCACTGTCTTCATTAATTTCAAGTGTACATACTACATTTGGTGAGAGATTAATGCATAAAAGCAAAGGAAGATGAAGAGGAAAGAGATATTTTTTATGTCAGTTCTGAGGAATTGAATAAACAAGCAGAAAAACCTATTACTCTTGGTAATCTGTTAGACAGGGTTGTTTACCTACCCTTGGCATATGACCAGGTCTAACAGAGGTACCTTTTGGTGTAGTTCTAATACTATTATGGACCTTGTTACGTATGGTAAGGTCTCTTGGAGACCAGAATATCCTGTTAGCCAGTCTCATGTATACCTACTCAGGCTGCAGGGGCTAAAAAAATAATTAAATGCTCCAGAAGGTAGCCTCAGTATATCCTTGATCACTTTTTCTTACTTAAATTGGTTCTCAGGTCCTGCATGTAGTCAACCTGCTCACTCTTTCATATTAATTTTTTAGTTCACTCCAAATACATTGGTAACGAATCAAAGTACACCTGTTGATTTCTTTGAAAATCCTGTTACTAGCTTTGTGAAAATATGTATCTAATTCGTAGCCATGGTTTCTTTGTTCCTTTTGGAAGCCACAAGATCATTAATTTATTATTTCTTGGCACTGAAATATTTCCAGTATTGCCAATGACATGGATCACAGCAGAACTCAATTCTCTTGCTCACTTTCATTTGAACTCCTGTTTTGTTTGTGGCAGGGTCTGTACCAAGCAAGCACTGATGATACGGTAGTCAGTGGTGTAGATGGGATCTTCACATTGGAGTGGAAAAAGGGATAATAGAATGAAATTAGTTGGAAGAAGTTTGCAGGAGTCAGAATATGCAGGGTCTTGTAAATTGTAAAAAGAATTTGGATATTAATTGCACAGGTAATTGTTGCAATTAGAAGAATTTGAATAGCAGACTCAGTGTGCCTTGATCCACATTACATGAAAGATCAGTTTAGCTTGATGGAAATTCAGTGACGGAGGCAAGAGGGGCAGAAAAGGGCCCAGTATGCAGGGCACTGAAGCTGTCCAGGAGAAGGGTCGTAGACCGTGGTGGAGGTGGGAGAAATGGTAAAAAAATAGACACAGTATATGTATTTGTATATGTGTGTGTATAAGTAATCAAGCATTTTCAGTACTGGTATTTGAAGTGTCCTTCTAACCATATTTATTAGATTTCTTCATGGAGTAGTTGCTACTTAATTCCATAAGAATAATTAAGAACACTCTTAAAAGTATGAAATATATATATTATTGTATATATTTATATATAATTTATAATTATATATAATTATATCTATTATATATATTTATATATAAATTATATATTATATATAAATATATGTAATATATATTTATATATTTATATTTATATATATTTTCCAGGAAACATTTTCTTAGTTTATGATCCAGAAATATTATTATATTGCTTAGTACACTTACGTAGGATTACACAGAATAACTATAACCCGACAGCATAAAAATGTCCAAAGATTGCTTCAGTTT
>PVIC010056946.1:0-10801 GCA_004025085.1 Thryonomys swinderianus
TGATAGCAGGGAAAGGAAGCTCAGAAGGGCTTACGACTGAGATTCAGAGCTCTTGTTTAAGTCCCTCAGCTAAGTGGGCTGTGGAGCTGGGATTAAACCTGGAACTGGCTGATGCCAAAGCCACGCCCTTTCCACTGTGTCATCTTCTGCTTTTCTATGACATATTTCCCCAAAGATCTCTGGCTATTTCCAGTAATGAGGTAACAGTGCTGGTTGTAGTAATCAATTAAGCAACCAATTTTGTTATTATTGGCCTAAATGAAAATATATAGGGCAAAATCAGGGCAATATCACCCTGATAAAAGGAATAGTGACTCTATACACATGCTGTGAGTTTGTGCGAGGAAGAGCTCACCCTTCCATGCTGTGCCGGCTATGCAAGCAGTGTCATGGGTGTCTCAGTAAGAGAAATTTTCGCAGAAATGATGACCGGAGGACCAGTGGAGCTCCAGGGTGCTGCTTGCTTTGGAGGAGAGAGGTACAACTAGTCTGAGGCCCCAGCTTGCTACCTGGTTTAATGTGGAGCCACACTGGACTGGTGGTCTTCACCCAGGTAGAATGTACACACACTGTACGTTACAGTGGCCCTTAGCAGGCTCCTAGGCTGGAGGTGGACAACTGACAGGGATTTGGAGCCTGATCATAAAGTACCAGCCTCATTCAAGCCATTCCCCTTGGAGTGGTGTGTTGTGAGTGATTTTTCTGCACTCCTCATTAACCTGGCAGTTTTTTTTTTTTTTGAGATAGCTGGTGGGCCATGAAGCTGTGATTAAACCTGGGTCTGGCTGACGCCAAAGCAAACCTTGAACTCAGAAATCCTTCTCCCAAATGCTGGGATTATACATGTGAGCCATCATGCCTGGCACTGTGGTATGTGGTACTGATTGCTGGTGGGTGTGAGTCACCACACCCTGTGTTGTTGTATGTAGTTACCGGGGATCAAACCAGGGACCATGTGCTTGCTAAGGAGTCACTGGAAACACTGAGCTAAATCTCTGGCCCTAATCTGACAGTTTTTGACAGAAGAAGAGTGACCCAGCAACTAGCTGGTGGAAGTGGTGTGACTGGTATTTAAATTACCAAGTTTCCAGGCTTTAGAAAATTGGTTCTCAAATTTTGTGTCCCAAAGGATTATCTAAGAATTATCTTAAAAAGGCAGAATTCGAGGCTCCATGTTGAGAAAGTCTGGGTGGGCCTATGGTTCTGCATATAACAAGCATCTGGTGGTTGTGGTATGGCTGGTTCATGGACTACTTTGAGTTCGGTGGTTTAAGGTCTGAGGACAGTCAGTGTCAAAATCCTAGAGGGCCAAACCTTGGAGCTGGGAGCAGCCAGTACAGATGGTCACAGAGCAGCACGGCAGTCAGTGGTCTTAGACTTTCAGGCTGCAGTAGAGTGCAGGGTGTCAATCCCTGTGGTTAAAACAGAGTAGAAAGGAGGAGCCAGGGCAGAAGGCCAGGGAAGCAGGATTAAATAAGGAAGATTTAGCTCACAGCCCATGGGGAGCTGCTTGGGTCAAGTTCGTCTACTGTAGATTGAACTTGGAATAGATCAGTGGGATTAGATAATAGCAATAGGGGGGTTGCCATCACCATGGAATTCATGACAAGCAGCTAAAGGAACAGAATTTGGAATGTTACTGTGACTGATTTAAAAATTCCATAAGTGAATTTCCATTATATTGAGAATGAATGCCTGCAGTCATCTGTCTTCTGCCAGCCTCCCCAGGCCTCCTGGGCCTTTCTTCCACTTGCTAATTGTATGTCAGCAAAGCTTTGAGGACATGGTTCTTTAAAGACTCCAAAATCTGAGCCTATACCCTTGGTCCTACCTATGTCTGTTCACTTTGCTTGGAGATGTTTTCTTCCCCTTCACCTATCAGATATAATTTATTAAATGGTCCAGAACTCAAGGTGTCTTCCATCTCTCTTCCTATCTGATTATTCCCAGCCTTTTCAAAAGCAGCTAAAAGAGCACAAGTCTCTCTCTCCAGTGTCTTGGGACTGCCACCATTGCCAAGACCTGACTTCGGCCCTCTTCTGAACTTCTCGTCTGTTCCTTGATAAACAGTTTGAAGTCACAGTGGAGAAGAGCACATAGAGTCCGTTCTTGGGAATAGTGAAGTAGAGCCAGTGAGCTTTCCCTAAAGAATCAGAGAGAGGTGTTGGGTTGGTCAAATTCAGGTGACTTTGGTCTTCATTGTATTATGGTCCTAAGCTGAGGAATGACGTAGAGCTGGGAGTTGGGTAGGAAGGCTTGGAAGTATCCTTGGTGTCTGCTAGCACATAGCTTCACCTTTACTTTTTTATATACAAACTCAGGCCTTTTGATGTATGTGCCTAGGCATGAATGCGTGTGGATATGTGTGTATGTGTAAAGTATATACAACCTATGATGAGCTGAGACAGCCCAGGAAACATGCCCACAACTTTGGCAGAATCTTGGGGTTCCCAGCAAGTTTGGGGAACACATAGGCAGGGTGTCCTCATGGTCATTGGGTCCAGCTACTTATCCAATCAGTGACTGTGCCACCCATTGGCTCAGTCAGATCTGTGATGAGACAGTCAATTTTCATATCACCTGTCTGATGCTTGCATAAGGAATAGGCAAACAAGGCCTCTGAGTGTGTGTCATCCTTTTTGGGAAGCAGTTCTGCTTTGTCTTTCTGTCCTGTGATTTCTCAGACTTACCTCTGCTTCTCTTGCCGCCCATGCAACTCATGACTCATTCTTCAGCTGTCTGTTGAGAAGTCACTGCTACAGAAATGGCTTCCTGACCTCCTGCTGTAAAGGGGTCACCTACCAATCCTCCCCCTATTCTTATTTTGACTCATCCTCCTGGCCTTTATCACACTGATGGATATTACTTTATATTATTTATATATTAGTCATCTCTCTTTTCATTAACCTGTAAATGCCATGAAGGGATGATCAGTCCTCTCTCATTCACCACTAAACTCCCAAAGCTTGGGGAAAGGTACTGTGTTTCTGCACAGTTTGTTCCTGAAGGAGGAAATAGATGAAGCAGTGAAGAGCTGGTACTTGGAGTCAGTAGACCTTTGATGGAAGGAAGTGTGCAAGTCATTAGAGACAGGGAACTAATATAGGTGACATCAGAGAAAGGAGGGATGATGCCTGATGTCTTTGGGATCTGTCAGGGAATCTACTGATCAGTGCACATGATTAGTGTAGAGGTTGAGGGGAGATACAGGGCCCAGCACGCTGAGTTGGAGTTCTCTCATTAGGCAATGGCAAGTCCCCGAAGGGTTCGAGCTGCTGCATAGCCCAGGGAGGAAGCAATAGATTGCTGAACCAGTAGTGACGGTGGGAGGATGGTGAGAAACAGATGTGAGGGGTGTGGGGAAGGAAGAAATGGGAGACTTGGATGGCTGATTGCTTGTGGGGGCGAAGGAGTTTCTCAGCCATTCAAGGGAAAAGCGCCCCCCCACCCGCTAACTTCAGCTCAATGGCAGGAGGGTATCAGTGACAAAGAGCTGGCATGAGCTGAGCCTGGAAGCATCTATAGAAAGCGACAAAGTACAGGCAGCTGAATGTGAATGAGAAAAAATTTGTATCACCAGACACTTCTATTGCAAAACGTGGAAGGAAACAAGCATTTATTTTTTAAAAAAGCATCTATTGAGAACACGGTGCCCCATCCCTTCCAGTGGCTGAATGGCTCTAGAGGAATCCACTCCTACCCACTGTCATGTGGGCTGTGTGTCCTTGACAAGAAGATTAGAAAATGACCAGAAGCGGCTTTCTTCAACCTCTTTCATCATCAGATCAGCCTGTACTTCAGTTATGCCCAAGATGGGACATGCTGTCCTGCTAAAACATGTAGAATTTGAGAGAGCTTAAAAAATACATCAATTAAAGCTGCAATGGGCCAACTGCATGGCAGTGTCCTCACTAACCATGGAAACTTCTGCAAGTCACTTGACCATTCTGGGTCTGCAGCTCGCTCGTGTAGATTGAGGTGTGGAGGAGATGGGGGTTCTGCTGTTTCTCTTTGGGCCCACTTGTGAGTCTGTGTCACTGGTGGAACCCACTGGTGGTGCAGTAGGGGAAGAGGCACTGATAGACTCTGCTTAGGTTCCAAGTACCTGGAACTGGAACTTTCAACAGAGCATCTTCTGTGCTCCAGGATTATTAAACAACAGCTCCTCCCCATTACCTCTCTATTAAGTAGGACTACTCGTGGACAGATTTCCTTCTTTGTAGGCTGAAGATATAGTAGCCTTAACTTCCACTGGGCTAGATGTGGGATAAAGGTGATTTTACCTTAAATTTACATCCCACCAGGCAAGCAGGACAGCATCATGGTCAGGAAGCCAGGGAAGGGGAAATGGAGAGATGTAGGGTAAAGGATCATTTTGGTTATGCAAGATGGTAGGTTCTGGGGGTCGAATGTACAGCATGGAGACTAGACATAACAATACTGTATTGTATAGTTGTTGTATATGCTAAGGGGTAGATGTTAAATGTACTTATCACACATACACAACATACACATGCACACACTAGCTGCATATAAGGTGATACATTAATTAATTTGGTTGTAGTGGTCATTTTATAATATAATCACATATCAAAACATTATATAATAAACCTTAAATATAAACAATTTGTATTTGTCAGTTATATACTGCCAACAAAGCTTTAAAAGAACAACAGAAGAACACAAGAGCCGATGAAATAGGAAGTAAGTATGGAGTTGGGACCTGAACCCAGAAATTCTGGCTCTGAGTTCTGCCCTCCACACATTTCTTACTTCCAGTCCCTTTTCATTAGTCTGCTAGGGTGACCATGACAAAACATTACAAACTGAGGGCCTCATCCATCAAAAACTCACTATCTCAGAGTCTGGCAGAAAGCCCAAGATCACGGTTTTGGCTGGTTTGATTTCTCCTAGGACTTCTTTCTTGGCTTGCAAATGGTGGCGTTCTTGCTGTCTCCCTACATGGTCTTTTAACTGTGCATATGAGTTCCTGGTATCTCCTTCTCTCCTTCCAAGGACACCTGGCCTAGGAGATCAGAGTTACCACACCCTTATGCTTTTATTTAACCTTTATTACCTCTTCAAAGATCTATCTTCAAATAGTACCAGACTGGGATTAGGATTTCAGAAACAAAGTTTGGAGGAATACATGCAAGTCTATGGACTGTTGAGAAGATGAAATAAGATTATATGTGAAAAGTACATACTTGCTACAGTGTCTGACATAGAATTACTGCTTAGAGAGGTTTTTTTTGTTACTATTATTTTTCTTTGGTATGGCTTTACATAGAGGACAAAAACTATTTCAAGGTCCTAAGAGCTTTCAAGACAATCTTTTCTTCTTCTATCTCCACTGCTACCACCCTTACCACATAGCGACTAGTATCTTTCCATGAGGCTTTGTAAAAGCCCCTCAACTGTTTTCCCTTGTCCCACACTTCTATAGCTACATTAATTACACAGATATGATCTTTTTTGCATTATTCAGTAAACTTTATTGGTACCTTATATACACAGCTCACAATCGCACAAAACATTGGGAAATTTGTACCAATATGTGACTATGATCTTTTTTTAAAACTTAAGTCAAATGATGTCACTCATTTACTTAAAACCCCCTGACTCTCCACCAAGCTTTGGTTAACATCCTAACCTTAACTATGGCTTCCAGTTCCTTCTCACTGCAGCCCCTGCCTTGAATATGCTGCATCTCTGGTGGCTTCTGGAAAACATCAAGTAAATGTGATGTTAGGCCTCTGTATTAACACTTACGTGCCAAATATTCTTGCCTAAATATCTGTTGAGATCGCTAATTTATTTCATCCAGGCCCAAGTGAAGAATGCACCTCCCTGCAACTCTGTTTTAGGCTTCTCTTTCACATTGTCACTCTGTACCCTAAAAATAATGTGTAAACAACTTCATCTTATTATTTTTTTCTCCCTAAACTACCCCCCAAATGAAAGGTTCTCTTCTCTTTGGTTCCTTGCTGTAACTCCAGCGCCTGGCATAGAATAGAATCTTAAAGCAGGTCACTGTGTTTGAATGAGTAAATAAATAAATGAGCTTGAATCTTGAGATTCTGAGATGGAGGGCTCCTCGCAGGGAAAAACATCCTCAAATGCAGTATTTGAAGATAACACTGGAAAAGTGCAGGGAAGGCTATTTCAGAACACCTTTTTTTGGGAGCAGAAGTAAGCATTTGTATCTTGGTCTTCATAGTAAAAAGGTTACCCTGACACATAAAATTTCCTAAGATTTTGAAGTTCAGGCTACTCTTGGTCTTTATTTGTTTTATCCGAGGCCCCTAAAAGATATGGCTACTGAAAAAAGTGATCCTGGGATAAGTCACAGAACCAAAGCCTATCAGTTTTTTTTTTTTTGGAGGGAATTATCTTGTGTCATCTCTTATCCTCATGGGTTTCACCTGCTTGTGGATCCCTGCCAAAGCTTGAGGGTCACACTGTCCAAACTTGAGAATACTTTGCAAAGTTAACTATCCATTTTCCCTAGGGCGATAGTCTACATATTTAACAACCAGTATAATGATGACACTGACCAATCAGCTTTAAACATCCAGTTGAGCTGAACTTATGTCCTTTGGCTGAAAGTCAGTTCTGACTGCCCCATCGATTCTTTTCATGGTTTAGATTTTAAACATTTCCCCAAAGTCTCAGGCACTCAAAGGTGGGAGCTTTTGGAGGGTGTTTGGATCAAGGGGCACTGTACTCGTCATGAAATCATTCATGATTTCATAGTTGAATGTGGTGTTAGGAGATGGGGTCTTTTCACACGAGGGTCCCTGAAGGATCTAACCTGGAAAAATTTTGTCCTTGGCTCCTACCTTTGTTCCTCTCTATGCTGCCTGTCTGCCATGGATTGAACAGCTTTCTTCTGCCATGCCTTCTACTATGCTATTTCTGCCTTGGAGCCAGTCAACCACAGACTGAACCCTCTGATACCATGAAGCAGAGCACACTTCTCATTTAAATTGTGGATGTTGGGTATTTTGTTCCAGTGTCGAGAAAGTGACTAATACAACTCCCTCCCTAATAAATATATTTATGTGGCATTTCCTCTGTGGCGAAAAGGGAAGTAACTGAATCTACATGCCCATCAACCTGCACTTGCCTGCCTGTGACATTCTTCCCTTTTCCTACAAAATGCTCTATTTTCTTCATTATAGCCAGAGTTCTTTTTTGTTTCTTGGAACTCAGTAGTCCACCAAGTATACTCATTCAGTGAGTATCTATAGAACACTTTTTATGTATCAGATGCTGCACTGGATCCTGGGGGTAGAGAAAGGTACAAACAGGCACAGTTCTTACTAAATTTATATTTGAGAATGTCCCAGGATTTCTACTACTTCTTTATAAAACATAAAATTGAGTTACAAAGTTACTGTTGGGGACTGGAATGAAGGAGAAACAACACCTCTAATGAAGCTGGGGGAGAGGTTTCCTCCTGCTTAATTTATGCCAGCCTCAATTTACCACCCTGACAGGGGAAACCTTTCCCCCTGCACTCTATATTTTGCTTGGATCCTGATCCTAAGTGGATTAATCACTGGGAACCATACCAACCACATGTCTGACTAGGTGTTTTGCTAACAGGAGTTGCTCCATGATTTAACAGACAGGCTTTCAGAAGTCTCCTTCCTTTACTTCTCCCATACAAGACATCTTATTATACCAGTAGAATTAAGTGTGCTCTATCTTTTAACTATAGATATGAGTGTGCTACTTAGTGTGGAATTCTGTCAGATTTCTTTCTCCCATGCTTTCACTGCTCCTGTTTCTGCTAATTCATTTGCTTTTGGTAATTTTGTGTCATAAATCGTGACTGAATCTGCTGTGCATTCTCATTTGGCTTCTAATATTCTCCACTTAATATTCTCTATAATATTGCAGTTAAGTAATTTTTGGCAAATAATGGAAAACAATGCAGATAGACTAAAACTGAAAGGAGGAGTTGTGTCTATTTGCTTTGAAGCTAGTTTGGACAAGGCTCTAATTACACACAAATGAAGTGATGAGAACTTGGCTTTTTGTCACCCTATGCTTTGGCTCTTATTCCTTAACACGGGCTTCATTGTTGAGATGACTTCTTTCTTGTGTGCAAATACGACTGTGAATGTCTTTTTTGGTGGTTTCCTCATTCGTATCTGTGAGAAGTCCTGATTGGCTTTTTTTGGGGTACATTTTATTGGTAAATTATATAAAGAACATCACAATTACACTCCACATTGAGAATTTATACCAGTATATGACACAACCTAATTCTCATTTTCCCCTCCCCTCCCTACCCTACTCCCCCACAAGCATTGTTTTCCTTTTCTTTTTATCAGTTTTCCTTTCTTCATTATTTACCCCTAAACCCCATTACCCTTTGAACATTTACTATTTCAACAATGGCTTGGTTTGGACCACATACCTTTCCTCAGCCAAGTGTGGTAGCTAAGGCAGACAAGCCGGCGTGGCCTAGACCAGTCAGAGCTGAACTGCTGCGTCTCAGGATAGAGCTGATGTCAGCAGCGTTGCCGGGGTTTCAGGATGATGTTATGGAAAGGCAAAGTGAGACTAGATGCTCAAGTAGTGACAGTCATGCCCTACATCAAACAGTTTGACCTTTGTGTTTGTCTTTAACCCTTGGCTTCCCTGAATTTATATGGCTTTCAGCATGGTTTCTCCGATCAAAGTTGTGTGAATGTTTCAGTCTGTTTTGCCAGTCACTCAGATCACTCCCCAGCCCGCTTGCCTTTTCCTTGGGAGTATGGTCTCAGAGATGTCACGGCATCTTCCTTAACCCTGTACCGAGTCATGACAGATAGCTTGTGTCAGAAGGGGGGAGCCATGCCAGGAAATACAGCTTCATAGTGATAGATATATTTAAGCAGATAAAACAACCCAAGTTCTTCAGGTCTTGGGGATAATTTTATTGACTTTCTTGGCTTAATCTCCATGACGTTTGTTACAATTTATGCTCCTCAAATTTCAGTTTTATCCTGATTAAATCTCTGAGTCACTGAACTTAAAGAAGCCTAATTCAAGACTCTAAACTTTTAAAAAATTTGAAATAGACTCAAAGAGGTTATGTGAACTGCCCAAGAACACAGAGTAACAACCTGAGCATCCTAGTCTCAATCTGCTTTCATGTCCTTATGGGAAGAGACAGTGGGTAGGCTCGTGTGCCAAGTGGTAGTGGACCACAAGACTGTGTGTTCTCACTGCAGTTCCTACTTGGAACTTACATTCTCACTGGATCATCTAAGGTTCCCATTATGAAACTATGTTTATTCTGCTTCCTGAAAAGGAAAAGTAGAATTTTATTATTAAATTAATGAAGTTAGACACCATATTTTTCTGGCAGATCATAAGAGAAACAGAACCCAGAAGTAGATTTATGTATCTTCTTACTTTTCACCAATTGTGACTTATAAGTAGACTAATAATGGCCGCCCATACAAACTTTGACTAAAGTTTGTTCTGATGTGCTCCATGAGATCAATAAGAGTTCTTGGGCTGGGCGTGGTAGCTCATGCCTGTAATCCCAGCACTTGGGAGGCAGAGGCAGGAGGATTGCTGAGTTCAAGGCTTGCCTGGGCTACAGAGTGAGCTCAGGGCCAGCCTGCACTACAAAGCGAGACCCTGTCTTAAAAAAAAAAATAAGAGTTCTTGGAACATCAGTCCTATTAGGCATCCAAAGTGCCTGCAGCTGCTTTTGTCTGAGAGCATCTACTCATTCTGCAAGGAGTGGCTGAGTCTTTCAGACTGGAAGTCACCCTTCTGGATGCTTTAGTTTTCAGTTTGCTAAAAGCTTTTGGGCACTGGGCTTTACTTTTCTTAGTCTTCCATTGGTGTGATTATGGTGTTCACAGTAACAATGACATATGTGTGCATATAAATATATGTATATGGTACATATATATATATATTCTTGTTTGTATTAGCTCAATAATGTTTATAACATCTCCAGTACTAAGCATTATTTCTACTACATGTGTATTTTATACCTGAAAAAATGAAAGTCTAGGAGGTTACATAGCTTACCCAAAGTCACACTTCTGATAAGTGACCTGGGGTTCAATTTCAGGCAGTCTGGCTCGAGAGTCCATGCCTCAAACCTCTACAGACAGAGATATCTCTGAACAGAGACTGTATAGAATTGCACTGAAAACCCATTTATTTATTATTTCTTTATTTTCTTTCTTATTTTGGTTCTACGGGACAAATCTAGGACCTTGTGGATGCTAGGCAAGTGCTTTACCACTGAGCTACACTTTCAGAGAAAAGCCCTTTGAATTTTTCTTTTAATTGACTTTTTTTCTCAAATAAGGAGACACTTTCCTACTTTCTTTTAAAGAATAAAATCGACATTGTTAATTGCAGCTTACTATGCAGAGATGACTAAAAATAATCATACAGGGACCCAGCAGCTCCGGGCCCGCCGTGCCGCAAGTCCAGCGGACTGGGGAACTTACGGCGGACGGACCGGACCCAGCAGCTCCGGGCCGCCGTGCCGTGTTTCCAGCGGACTGAGGAACGAGCAGCGGGCGGACCGGACCGAGCAACTCCGAGCCCACCGTGCCATTCTTCCGGCGAACTGAGTGAGCAGCACGCAGACCCGGCTGCAGGGTGCAGTCCATTTCCAGTGGACTGAAGGCCGCCCAGCAGCACACTGTATCCCGGAGCTGTGCAGTGAGGAGTCAGACATAGAGGTAACTCATAAGCTCAAAGTATCCAGTATAGAATCTAACAAACCTTTTTTGTCTTATTTACTGTGTTTAATACTGATATTGGCATT
>PVIC010056947.1:0-10797 GCA_004025085.1 Thryonomys swinderianus
GGAGCTGGGCTAAGTGAAGACAAGCAGGGAGAGACTTGGAAGGAAGGAGTTTGTCTGATGGAGGGGCTGGGTTTTCCAGAACCAGGCCTGTCACGTATTCCTGGCTCCTGCAGACGGGCCCCTGCACCGCTGTTCTGGAGATGCTGAGAGCTGCAGGTGCGGGGAGTGCTGTGGTCCAGGGCTGGGGGATCTGTAACGTACAGGGGGCCTGGGCGCCACGGTTGCTCCTGATGGGGTCAGCTGACTCTGCTTTTGGGGACTTTACGCTGGCTGGGAAAGCCAGAGCAAAGGGAGACCTTTAATTTGAAAGGTGACTGGTCACACTATCTTGGTTACTTTTCTTATTGCTGAGGCAAAATGCCCAGAGTTAGATGAAGACAAGTTTATTTTAGCTGACAGTTTTTAGAGGATTCAGGCCCTTGCTCCAAGGCAGGGCAGCTTGATGGATAAGCATCACAGAGGAAAAGCAGTCCATGGCAGGGCAGGCAGGAAAGCAGTGAGGCTGCCTTCAGTCTTTCCCTTTCTATTCCATCCAGGCCACAAGCCTGTGGTTGGTGCCACTGCACCCGGTGGGGCTTTCTATTACGCACAGAACTGTGGTAAATCAGTCAGTATACTAATCCTTATTGACATACTTTTACTCTGTACTCATGCACCCAACATCCAGCCACTTCCAAAAAGCCCCATCTATGAGCACATGAGGGTTTGGAGGGATATCTGGGAACAAACCACAGTAGTCACCCAGGTGATGCTGGAGCCTGGATGAATGGCGTGGGGGCGGGAGGGGCGTGAGTAAGAAGAGGAAGGCGGATGACCTTCAGCGCGCGGTAGCACTTGCTGGTTTAAGGAAGTTCTTTCACACCTGATGTTTGAGCTGTCATTAAACCAGTGCAGGGCGAGTGACAATGAGCCCCGGATGTGTGAGGCACAGGTGTGTAAAGAAGGAATAGGGATCCTCCGCTGTCCTGGGACTCGCTGTCACTGTGACTCCAGGAGGGGAGCAGAGCAAGTGCTGTCCCATTTTGCACATGAGAAAACAACAGCTCCACAGGGCTGGTGACTTGCCACCCGTCTGTGGCCAGTTGAGACCTGATCCAGGTTTACTGGCCCTTCCTAGGACTCCTTGAACTAGATCCAGATCTGTTGTGAGTTTTACTGTGGCAATACAGACATTCCTGGTTTAATGGCTGAATTCAATTCCTGTGTCCAGGTTCTTTATGAATTGGTCACTAAGTGAGGAATTGCATATAGTATGTACAGTGCAACATGGAGAACAAATAAAAAGTCAAAGGAAACTTGACTCGATGCCTTTTCTTATACTTGTGTAACCCTTACATGCAATCCTGTAATGTATAACAGGACCTAAAACTGCAGTACTGTACGGTGTGAGACAATCAGCAAAAATTACAGTACTGCCCGGTAGAAGCTCCAGAAGGCCACAGAAGGGTCAGGTAAGAGGGCTGAATAGTTGTTGAACAGGTAGGTCATTAAACAAGGAGTGTCTGTGGTGGACAACTAGGAAGGCTCCTGTGGAGGTGTGTATCCACACCACAGAGTAAACACCCAGCCACTCCTCTCCCAGGCTGGGGCACGGGAGATGGAGGTGGCTGAAGAAGGGAAGGAGGAGAGGATCTCTTCCGTTTCTTAGCCGTTACCTTCCACTGTGTTTGATCAGTCTTTCTGGAATGCTTCACCATCATGCAGATAAACTATCAGCTCCCCCTTTTAAAATCTATTTCTTTGAGCATGTCTAGGAGGTTCCTGTAGTTCATACAGAAATGGATTGAAGTCAACAGGAAAATAACGAATTTGCCAACTGTGTTTGAGACTGTAATTATGAAATTCCCTATATATTTACATGCACACTCAAGCACAAGCACAATCCACATTACCCGGCTCCTTAACCTCAGCAGGCTTCTAGCTTCCTTGTTTTTTAGCTGCTTCTTGGACATTTTTATTCGTTTCAGGCTGTCCACCATGCTGTCAGTTTTCAGGGCTGGCACTGACTCCGCCGTGGACTCCACGCTTCCTGGTCTTCTGCTTTTTTTTCTATGAGCTGTCGGAGGTGAGCTAAATGGCCTGTGAGAGCCCTTCTACTTTAATATCCATGCACACACACCTCTGCCATACAGCTGCAGTCTTGGTTTGAATTTCCCCAAAAGTAGGCTCTGAGATAAGATTGCAAGTGCGAGCATTTTTATTTTTCCAAGCATTTGATTTGCAAGGTGATCCTGGGAAGCACTCATAGAGTAGTGGAAAGTGAAATGGAAAAAGAAAGAAAGATAATACAGAATTAATTATCAAGCAAGTTACCTCTGTGGATACCTGGAGCTCAATCCTGCTCTTCTTACCTGGGTGGGAGGAAGGTGGGCTCTTCTGTCAGTGCTGGATGCCCGCTGCTGGCTGACAGCGCTTCTGGCCTTGCCTTGCGGGCGCTTCTGGCCTTCTCTGGGGTGGAGTGTCTCCCCAGGTCAGAGAAAAGCCTCAGGCAGAGTTACATCTACTTGCAGTGTTTACACAGTGTTTGCAGTCTTTGGAGTAAGGAGATGAGTTGTCAAGGAGCAGGGCATTGACATCTTTTGTTATACTTTTTTTTTTTATGCTCTTTAAATTGTTGCTTATTCTTGAAACTTTGGTCCTGAAAAGTGAAACTGTCAAGTCTGGTTTGACCTCTCTTGGAGCTTATCTCCAAACGTGGGAGGAGGAAGGATTTCCATTTCATGAAGCTTTGGATTCTGAAGGGAGCCCTGGATTTAGGACCACCCTGAAAGCTTCCTCCTAGCCTGAGAGAAAGCAGGGAAGTCTGTGTTCCATGCAGCGTAATTGTCCCATGATAATCCGAGCTACACGCTGTTTTCTCCTTCCGTCACCCCAGTATTCTAAAAGCGACCCTCCTTGTCCCATGGCTTATTGCAGGTGAAGCATCCTTTATTGGTCACGCGCTGCTCTTAGAGGCCGAGGAGATGAGAATTGCTCCTGTAGGAAACCACTTTCCACTGGATGCATAAGTGAAAAGGGCCAGATGTGACCGAAGCTCAGCTGCGACCCCAAGACAGGGTCTCTTTAGTCCCAGAGACCTTGGCCGTGATGTCTCTGACCAGGGCTGAGATGTGTTGCTCAGCAACGGAGCTCTGTGATTCCTCCAGACTGAGTCAGGGTTTCCCAGTGCTCTGATATGCCCCGTGGGTGGGAGGGTTTCCTTGTCTGGCTCTTCCTGGCTCTGTGAGTTCTACCGCTTCCCTGAGATTGTCTTCCCAGCCCTGGTCGCTTTCTCACAAACACGGGGTGCCCCTTGAAGATCTCCCCAGCTTTGTCTTTGCATAGCTCTCTGCTCTCCAATCTTCTGTCTTATAAACTCTGGCTTTCTTCTTCTTAAAATTATCAGGTTTTGTTCCCTCAACTCAAAGGATCCTCTGGGTACTGCCTAGCTCTGCTCTCCTGGCTCTGCCTGGAAATCCTCTAGGGGTAGTAAACCAGGCCCTTGTGGTCTCAGGGGTCCTTTCTTTTCTGACGTTCACTGTCTTGAAACTCTTGTTTTCATTGACTTTGGACTTTGTTTTAAGAGGGAGATAAATGCTGTCTATATTACTCCACCTTTTCTAGAAACAGAAATCTTTGAATAAGAGTATGTTATTTCATTTTCTTGTACTATTTTTGGTTCTCTGCTCTATCTCAGCTACTGTATTACTGGGTTTTGGGTGCTGGAGTCTCCTTCTGGAGGTGTTTTCTAGTTCTTTCTGTCCTGGGCAGGAATGGGTCAAAAGAAGTAGAAATGGTAGCAAAATTTTATTAAAAGTAGGAAAAGAAAAACTCTGCAGAGGGAGTTTGAGCCAAGTAAAAGTAGGAAAAGACATATACCTACAGCGTGAGGGTGGCCACCCGTGACAGGGGACAATGGCAGACACTCATGCAGACTGTCCCTTCTGTATCACCCTCTCCTCAGGCTGACGTCAGGTGTAGGGCATCCAAACCTGCTTGGGTTCTCTGGAAAAGTTCAGGTACAGAGCTCTGGGAACTGTTCTGCTCCTGTGTTCCAGGGTTTTGTAATTAGTAGGTTACACCCACTTCTCCAGCCAGTTTTGCCACGCCCTAATCTATCTCCTTATGGTCACCAGCAAAGCCTTGTTACGTAGTAGCTATGAAATACAAAACTTCCAGGGAGACTTTTTTTTTTTGAGACAGGGTCTTGCGTTGTAGTTCAGGCTGGCCCTGAGCTCACTATGTAGCCCGGGCAAGCCTCGAACTCAGCAATCCTCCTGCCTCTGTCTCCTGAGAACTGGAATTATAGATGTGAGCCACCACACCTGGTATTGTTGTACGTGGTTACCAGAGATCGAACCAGGGATCTTGTGCTTGCTAGGCAGGTGCTGGAACCACTGAACAAAATCTCTGGCCCTACTGAGTTTTTTTTGAATGGACTAACACAAGAATTACTCTGTTGCATATAACATAATGTTCCATGTCTACTAAAGTTCAGTTCATATTTTGCAGAACTAGAGATTGGAGAAACTATATCCTCAGTCCTTTTTAAAACTTTTTTAGGGCTGGTGATTTAGCTCAGTGGTTGCAGTGCCTGCCTAGCAAGTGCAAGGTCCAGAGTTCAATCCCCAGTGAACACATACAACAGTACTGGGCGTGGTGACTCATGTTCATCAGCAATCAGTACCACAAACCTCAGTGCCAGATGTGGTGGCTCATGCTTACAAGTACTTGGAAGGCAGAGGCAGGAGGATTGCTGAGTTTGAGGCTTGCCTGGGTACATAGCAAGCTCAGGGCCAGCCTAAATTATAAAGTGAGACCCTGTCTCAAAAAACTACAAACAAAACAAAACAAAACAAAAAACTTTTTAAACTTGGAGATAGAGTCTTGCTGAATTACTCTTAGCCAGACTAGGCTTTAATTTGTGGTCCTCCCACCTTAGCCTTCCAGAGTATGTGTGTACCATTTAAAGGTTAAATTCATTTAGGCTGGGCATGGTGACTTAGTGAGACCCTGTTTCAAAATTAAAAATAAAAGACCACTGAGAATGTAGCTCAGTGTGAAGGCCCAGTGTTCAGTCCCCAGTACCACACATACACACGCAGAGATTTTTGATGATGAGTGTAGAATTCTAAAAATATCAATTACCTAGCTGACAATATATAATTTATTGTTCAAATTATGGCTTATGTTACAGTGAAAGCAGGCCCTATTGGTAATTAGCAAGGGCAACAGGGATTAACTGTTATTGTCCTGGGGAAATCAGGGTATAGATCAGAGTATTTCATAATAGCTCAAGGTTATTGATTATATTGCTCAACTCTTTGGTATCTTTCCCTTTTTTGTCTGCTTGATATATCAGCTTGTGAATGAGTATATTAAAATCTTCCCTATGCCAAATATTATTTCTTCCTCTTTGATTTTTTTATATTTTGCTGTAGTGTCTGATATTCACTTTTAATCCTCTTCATTTTCCTTCACTAAAGGAAATTTATCTCCATTATTTCTTTAACATTTCTTCCTCATTTTTAATATTTCTTCTGGATTGCCTGTTTTCTAGATATTGACACTTCTACTACCACTGTCTTCTATATCAATAATTTTTAAGAGAATCTTTACTCCCACCCCTTTTTTGCTTGCTTTTTTTCAATCTAACCAAAGTGGGAAAAAGAACTACTGAATATAACTTAAATGGGAAAGTTACTATTTGCTCCTAAACTCCATGATGACATAAAATATGATGAACTCTCTGCTAGCATAAACTGAAAATAATGTACTCTTTATAAAGTCTGTAAAGGCTTCCCTGTTTTATTTATTTATTTATTTATTTTGGTGTCAGCTTGTTCTCAGGAGAGTCAGAATCAATCTCAAGGTTTAGACATTCCAACCTCGAAGATCCAGGATTCCTGTTTAGCCACATACTTGTACAAACCACAATCCAAATGACCTTATAGGCCAGGAGCCAGCTTCGTCTCTTTTGCTTAAAAATAGTGTGTGCAACTTCTATTTTCTGCCAAGTGTAATTGACCCCCAGCTAGCTCATCTGTAATCTTACTGAACCTGTGGAACATGTCTGAACTTGTGGACGATGTGAAACATGTCTGAGTCTGTGAAACATTCCGAAGTACACTAGCTTTGTCATTCCACCCTTTCTAAACCAACTGCCTTGCTCTCCCTGAAAACAGGGCCAGCCAGTAAGAACTTGTTTCCTGGGACTAGTCATTGTTTAGCAATACATTTTTTGTTATTTTAACCAACTCTCCCATCACTGATTATCATTTTGATTGATCCCATTGATCTGCCACTACATAACTTCTTATTTTAATTTTAATTTTTAAAAAATATTTATTAGTACCTCTTTGCATCACATAACAATTACAATCATCATGGGGAGTTGGTATATGTACATAACACAACTCAATTCTTTTTATTCTTTCTCTCCAACCCCATTTTAAAATAATTTCTTTTTGACAGCATTAGATTTGTGTTTTCAGTCCTTATCAAATTAATTGTAATCAATACAGATTAACAGTCAGACTAATAGGCCCCAAGCATGTCAGTCTACCTTGATTTTGTTTTTTGAGATAGGATCTCACTATGTAGTTCAGTTTGATCTTGAAACTACTATGTAGCCCATGCTGGTCTTGAACATGTGGCAATCCTCCTGCCTCAGCTTCCCTAGTGCTGGTATTATAGGCATGCACCACTATTCATGGTTGTCAATCTGATTTATTTATTTTTTTTAAGACAGGGTCTCACTTTGTAGTTCAGGCTGGCCCTGACCTCACTATGTAGCCCAGGTTAGCCTCGAACTCAGCAATATTCTTGCCTCTGCCTCCTGAGTGCTGGGATTACAGGTGTGAGTCAGCACATCTGGCATTGTGGTATGTGGTACTGGGGATTGAACTTGGAGACCTCGTGCTTGCAAGGCAGGTACCATAACCACTGAGCTAAATCCCTGGCCTGTGTCAGTCTAATTTTTAAATGTACCATTTTTTCCATCTGCATCTCATCTGATTTTTCTATTTCTACTATTATAATCATCAAAGCTAATAATTCTACGTGTTGACCATTTGCAATTTCCATTTACATTACTGATATATTTATTTTTTGAATTTATTGGTACATATTACATATACATTACTAATATATTTATTAATTATACTTCTGGTGCTTATTTTAAAAAGTGTTGGCTCATATGTCCCAGTGGTTCTGACTCAGATGAGTGTGTTCTTTTTTTTCTATATATTTTTTATTAATTGAATTATTTAGTGGTACATTTTATATATAGCTCACAATTACATACAACATTGGGGAATTTGTACCAGTACATGACACAAGTTAATTCTCATTTTTACTCACGTCCCTACCCACCCCCCACCCGCCTATATTCATGCTCTTTTATTTTCTTTCAGAATCATATTTATTCTTTCCCCTCATTACATTCCCACACCAAATGTTCTTTGGATATTTCCTATTTTAGAAAAACTATCATATATTCTAGTACTCATTTGCATCTACAGGTGCTCATATCAAATAAAAGATCTGGTATTTGCATATCTGTGATCTGTTTATTTCACTTATTAGTGTGTCCTCCAGGTGTATCCATTTGCACATAAATGAATGAATCTTGTCATTCTTTATGGCAGAGTAATACTCCATTTTAGAAAAAAAACACATCTTCTTTATCCAGTCTCCAGTTGATGGGCATTTGGGTTGTTTCCAAGATTGGGCTGTCATGAGCTGAGCTGCTATGAACAAGGGTGTACATCTATCTTTCCAATGTGATTTTTAAAAATTCCTTGGAGTATATTCCTAGCAGGGGGATAACAGAGTCGAATGGGACCTCTAGTCCTAGTTTTTTGAGGAATCTCCACACAGATCTCTACAATGGTTGCACAAGTCTACAATCCTACCAACAGTAGAGAAGGGTTCCTTTCTCCCCACAGCCTCACCAGCATTTATTGTTGGTTGGTTTTGCAATAGCAGCCATTCTTTGTAGAGTGAGATGAAATCTCAGTGTTGTTTGCATTTGCATCTCTTGAATATCCAGTGATGTTGAACATTTCTTCATATGCTTCTTGGCTGCTATGACTTCTGCCTCTGAGAAGTGTCTGTTCACTTCAGATGTCCGCGTATGTAGTTCTTAAACTGTGGGCTTCTCAGCGGTGCTGCTCTCAGGTGGTGTGTTACTTTTTCCTCTGACAGCACAGTCCACTGGGAATACCAGATACTCTGCTTGGTCACGTGCATTTTTAAAGTGTATTGTTTCCTTTTGATTTATGAATTAATAGTTTAGGATCAGAAAATGTGTATGATTTTATACATATTCTTTTTTGAAATTTACAGAGATTTACCTTAAGGCCTCCATGAGGTGTAGTTCATATGTGTGAGAGTTCAGCATGTGATGGAAAAGAACATATATTCTCTAATTGTTGTGGCCAGCATTTTATAAATGTCCATTAGATAAAACTTACTAGTACATTGTTTAAATTCTCTATAACTTACAGAAATTTGAGTGTTCAAACTTTTTAATAATTGAGAAAAGTGCATTGAAAGATCTCATGATGATTTGAGTTGTCAGATGAATCTGGTTGGCAATTTTTTGAGAATAGATTTTTAGTTCTGTATAAGTGTAGAATTGTTATATTTCCCCGAGAATAGATACTTTTATCACCAGAAAGATTTATTTAAAAAACCTCCAGTAGGGCTGGGGATTTAGCTCAAGAGGTACTGTGCCTACCTTGGAAGCACAAGGGCCTGAGTTCAATCCCTGGTATCACAAAAAACAAACACAAAAAAACCTCCAATAAAGCTATTTTCTGTTATGTTGCATTTTGTGATTGTAATATAGTTATCAGTTGTGTCAGTTAATATTTGTATGGTAAGGGCCGGAGATTTAGCTCAGTGGTTCCAGCACCTGCCTAGCAAGTGCAGGGGCTCCTGGTTCGATCTGATAACCACATACAACAATGCTGGGCATGGTGACTCACGCCCACCAGCCATCAGTACCACATACCACAAATGCTGGGTTTGGTGGCTCAAGCCTGTCATTCCAGCACACGGGAGGCAGAGGCAGGTAGATTGCTGAGTTTGAGGCTTGCCTGGGCTACATAGTGAGCTCAGGGCCAGCCTGAACTACAAAGCGAGACCCTGTCTCCAAAAAAAAAAAAAAAAATTTTGTATGGTATACCTGTTCCTAACTTTTAGTTTTAATTTCTACTTCTAATATTTTAAGTGTGCCTCTTTAAAATGGCATACAATAGATTTTATTCATCACCCCAAATGAAAACTCTTAATTCTTAAGCATAATTGATTTTGGTCTTTGAAATCACTATTATGTATTATATTCATGTACCATTTGCTTCCATTTTTCAGTTCTTTCTCTTTTTCCTTTCTTAACCTACTTTAGGATTTATTTACTTTCTTTTCTTTTCTTTTTCTTTTTTTTTGAGACATGGTCTCACTTTGCAGTTCAGGCTGGCCCTGAGCTCACTATGTAGCCCAGGCAAGTCTTGAACTCAGCAATCCTCCTGTCTCTGCCTCCCAAGTGCTGGGATTATAGGTGTGAGCCACACACCTGGCTTGTGTATATTGTTTTAGAACTGGCACATTTTTGTATTTTTAACATTTACTCTTGCTATTTCAATGTACATGTTTAACTTAAAATCTACACTCATTGAACATTTTTATCATTCTTCTTAATGATATTTTCCTTGTACCCCACTGCATTTACTATATTTAATGTTTTATGTAGCACCTTTATGATTTAAAAATCCCTCAAATTATTCTTACCATTGTTTAACACAGTTAATATTTGTATAGATTTACCATGTTTTGCCAGATTAAAAAGAGGGATGGTTTTCTTCTTTTTCTTTTTTATAACACTGGTGAGTTTTCTTCCTGAAGTAGTTTTTACAGGTTCTTTTAGTGACAGCAGCTCATGTAAAAGATCTTTGTGCTTATTTGAAACAGCATATGATGTGAGGCATATCAGATTTTTGTTTTTTATCTTTGTGTTTCCTCTAGCACCGTTTGCTGAAGAGGTTGCCCTTTTTCTGTTGGACTGTTTTAACATCTTTGCTGAAAATCCATCAATCATATATGGAAGACTCTGTCAGTTTTCTCTATTTTGATCCTCTGATTTCTGTGTCTATCTTGTCACTCACAGCACACTGTGTTGTCATCATATGTTTTGATTAACCTTGAAATCAGCTAGTCTGGGTCCCCCAAGTGTGTTTTAATTAGTTGGATTCTTGTTGCTTTTCTATCTAGATTTAGGAATTAGTATATGAATTTTTACTAGGATTTTGATTCAAATTATATTAACTTTATAGATCAATTTAGGGAGTATTCACATCTTAACAATAAAGATCTTACAATCTTTTAATTCATTTTTAAAGTATCATTTAAAATGGCACAGAAGGGACATACCCAAATCCCAGCACTCAGGAGGCTGAGACAAGAGGATTGCTGTGAGTTTGCAGCCAGCCTGGGCTACATAATGAGTTCAGGGTCAGCCTGGGCTACATATGAAGCCCTGTCTCAAAAATAAAATAAAGTAAAGTAAAATAAAATGGCACTGAAGGACTGGACATATAGTACATTGGTAAAGTGTTTGCCTACCATAGGTGAGGCCTTGGTGTCATCCCTAGTAAAGGGGAAAAAAAAGTAAAAATGGAAGCAAAGAAATGAATTAATTTGGCTTAAATTTACTGAAATGTGAACTTAAGGTACATGTTATAAACTATAGGACAGTGAAGAGAGAAGTCATGTGTCTAACTGACTGAAGACTGAAGCTATATGGCAGCCATTTTG
>PVIC010056948.1:0-10801 GCA_004025085.1 Thryonomys swinderianus
AACTCAGCAATCCTCGTGCCTCTGCCTCCCGAGTGCTGGGATGACAGGCATGAGCCACCACACCCGGCACTGTGGTGTGTGGTATTGATTGCTGGTGGGCGTGAGTCACCACACCCCGCATTGTTTGTGGTTACCAGGAGATCAAACTCAGGACCTTGCACTTGCGAGGCAGGTGCCGGAACCACTGAGCTAAATCTCCGGCCCCAAAATAAAGAAATTTTTAAAAGGCTGAGCGTGTTTCTCAGTGCAAAAGTCCTAGAAAAAAGAAAAAAAAATGGTAAAAATAAATTCAGAGCACAAGACTTTAGCTCACCTAGTAAAGGAGCATTAGATACATTAGTTACAAAGTCAAGCGAAGAGGATGCATCAGAGGATAAAGACATTCTAAACAGAAAAACTCATCATTGTTGAGATTATTTCTGACCATATAAAAATCCAAACTTTTTTTCTCACTTCAGTACTTGGAACATAGCCTAGACTGAGTAGGACATTTTTTTTGGGGGGGGGGGCGGGTGGTTCTAACTCACGTATGGCTTCAAAGGGATTCATGAGCACACCCACAGACATACAGACCTGATGTCTTTCTCCCTTTTCTTTGATTAATCTTTTCCCCTCGATTTCTCTAAAACATATATAGGAGATACAGTAGATAGCTAGATAGCTAGATATTTTAGCAGAAATTGCTGGCTACTTGGGATGATTTTCCCAGGCTATAATGCCCAAGTGGCACTTTCCAGCCTGCTCCTGTCCCCCTCGTCGCAAACTGCCAGCATGTGGCAGCAGGGAGGGAAGAGGGCATCTGAGAGGGAGTTTGCTAAGTCAGAGCCAATCTGGAGAGTCCAAGGCCCCAGTAAAAAACGAGTTCTCACTCAAACACAAAGGACAAAAGGGGGACAGATGGGGGAAAGTCCCATTTTTCTCTTGCTTTCTGTTCTCTCACAAAACCAGGAAAACAATAGGCCCAGCTGCAAGGGCAATCAGGCACATGACCAGGGAGATGACATCTTTAATGAGAAACACTTGCCACTGGAGAACAAAAGGGCTCGTTTGGTCCAAAAGATGGTCTCGAGCCTCTTCTGAAGTGCATGAAAAAGTAATTTTGTCTCCGCGTCATACTCTGAGCGCAGGAATTTCCTCCGAGTCCAGATGTTGTCCGGCGCAGATGCTGAGCAAATGGAACAAACGGCCTAAGAGTTTCAAAAAAAAGAAAACAAAAAATTAACTCAAGGGAATTGTATGGGTTCTGTGGCCAAAAAAATCATTAGCAAATAATAAGCTTAAGAAAGAAAGGCTGAGGTCAGCAATATGTTGCTGCACTCATGAATCGACTCACAATAATCTGAAACGAAGTAGGAAGATGAGTTTCCAGCTGAGAAAAATGGAAACCCGTGGGCGTAGCTGCCGCATTTCAGACTCCCTCCCTGATCTGAAAGTGGTCCCATACATGCTGGCTTGGCCCGAGCCCAAAGGTGATTAAAAGCACCATGTTTGTAGTTTGACATGTGAAAAATCTAAGATCATTACCTTACAGTAGTAATTCAAACGCTTCCAGACAAAGGATTGAACTCAGCTCTGCGGAGCATTGCCTGAGTCTCCGTCCTGAGCCGCCACACGCGGGACAGGCTGGGACTTCGCGAGACAAGAACCCAGTCAAGGTGCCTCTCATGGTTGACTTCGGCTACAGGTCTCCCTAGAGAAGGCCTGGAGATTCTACCTGAGCTTCTCCACTCCACTGTCTTTCTGTCCAGCTCTGAGTGGCTTTAGAAGGCCGTGGTGTCGTGTCGTGTGGCAGGATCCAAGGATTAATGGTTTGAAAAGGCAGAGCAAAGTTTGCCTCCAGTTCAAGCTCCAAGATATCGGTGCTGGACCAAGTCACCAGTGCAAATTCGGTTGGGAAAACTGACAAATGTGCAGGTGCACAGTGTACAGGCCGCTGTGGGCAAGAAGAAAACAGGAGCCTCAAGGCTGTTACTTCTACCCAAGGCTACAAGGGCCCAGCATGCAGTAGATGGCCCATCAATCTCCTATTTATTGCCATGGAATCCAAGCCCCTTCCCAGCCAGCCTCACTGTCATTGTTACCATGGCCCCAACTCCATCTCTGTCAGTATTCACTGTGTGCGGGTCACTACAGACACCTGTGCACGACCTGTATCCTTACCTAGCTGCAAAGCACGTACTATTTCCATCTCCACTTGTTAGGGATGAGATGCAGAAGCTCAGAAAAGTCACACGAATTCTTCCAGTCACAGGGCCTGTTTGTGTGTGGGGCCGTGGGTACCATGGCACGCTAGCCAGGCCTCCTGCTCCCCGGCAGTTGATAATCCACCAATGTATAAATTCATAGCCCACATCTGCAGCATGTGGGCTCAGTCTGGGGAGATCTGTTAAGCAGGAGGAGCGGCCACACAGGCCAATATTTAGAGATCTGGCCAGGGTGTTGTACCAAAGAGCCGCACTCTACAAACCTTGAAGTGGTTTTTAAATAAACCTCTTTAAAGCAGTAAGTCATCTTCCATTTCTTAAGCAGATGGGTGATAAACAAAGTCAGTGAAGTAATGTGAATACATATATTAACCCAGCAGTGGAAACATGTGTAGGATCTTTGGTCTGTCAATGAGATTGAGTAGGAAGGCAGCCAGCCAAGGTGAAGGCTCCTCCTCATTTTTCCTGCACAGGATGCCTTTCACTGTTGTCTGTTTGCTGACACGGTCTTCCTGGCACTGGCTCCATAACTAGGCTGAAGGGGATGAGGATCAAGACCAATTAACACATTCCTTGCAGATGTTTACTGCTGTCTACAATAAAGACAGCATCTGAGGAGCTCTGGCAGCTGTTGTATTTACAAGCAAAAGGTAAATTTTCCAGTGCACAAGTCAGGCAGGCCTTAAGCCAGCAAGGATGACACCACTCTCAAGAAAAAAAGATAATCAGGGGCTTTTGTCCTAAAGCAACTGAATTCTGATCAGAGCTTCTGAATAGAGGAAATTGGCTAAGAAATAAAATTTCATTACTCTTCGTGTACCTTGGGCTTATGAATGGATACAGGGGTGGGTTTTGCTTCTGCAGAGGCAGAATCCACAGCAGTCATTTCAAAGGAGAAAGATAAGCTCCAACATTAGTGACTGCCAGCTAGGGAAGGCCTCCTGTGAATCCAAGGTTGAACTGTGCGTACTACATATGTTCCCTTTTATTCTTCCTGACAACCTTACCAGGAAGTTACTGTTTTGCCTTTGAGCACATTAAGAGACTTGTGCTATGACAAATAATCAGTTCAGGGTTAGCCAGCTGGTCAGAAATGGATTTGGAGTCATACTCAGCTCTGTCTGAGCCCAAAGCTGAATCTATTTTTGAATAAAGTCAAAGTCCCTTCCTTGTTTCTCTAATCAACTCAAATGACTTATGAAGGAAAACATCTGACATCAGAGGCTTAAAAAGGGATAGAAACAAAGATGTTTTGAAAAGATAAGTGTAAGTTTTGAGTTAGTAAAGTAGCTCAAATACAAAACAGGGAAAAATTGGAGGTAGTTTTTGATACTGAATGAAGGACAATCCATTCTCTTCAGAAAGTGATTCGTCCTTCCTAAGAAATTGTACAAATGAAGCAGTAAGCATCTTTCTCCATCCTTGTTTTCTTTTGAACCTGGTTTAACCTGTGCAGGGCACCAGCCTTCTCAATCCCTTTCCAGATCAGCTCCATCTTCACCTGAACATTCAAACCTCACAGCGCAACTGCTCTTGGTTCAAACAACCTGTCCCAAATAACAAAAATCACATCTTCTTTGCGGGAAAGGACAGAAGTTCATTTTAGCTCAGTTCAAGAATGATAAATTAGAGACATTTATAGCTAAATGGATGCACCTCAAAGCCATACTCATAAGTGAAATAAATAGGACACAGATGTGCAAAAAACATATCATTTCTCTAGTATGAAAAACTGAAGGTGTAAATGAGGCCCAGATATATGAAAGGTACTGTGAAAAAGGGAGAAAATGTTCAAAGGGGAAGTGGATAGAGGAAGGTAAAGAAGAAAAAGAAAAAATTTGAGGAATCTCCTTTCTTTTCACAGCCTCGGCAGCATTTGTAGTTGGTTAATTTCAAGATAGCAGCCATCCTTTGTGGAGTGAGAGAATTTCAGTGTTGTTTTCATCTGCATCTCTGGAATGACCAGAGATGTTGAGAATTTCTTCACATGTTATGGGATTTGAGGATCTGCCTTTTGGGTAAAAGGAGCAATCCAAATTGCCCCATGCCAAGCAACGTGCAAAGTCATGCTGACTTTGGTGGCAATAGTTAAATGGATCCCAGCGGATGGCTAGGGAAGAGCACCAGGAAGTTCCTGGCCTGGTGTCTACAGGACAATTGCAGTGATGTGCCTACAGAATTCTAAGGACAGGCACATAGCGGAGTGGGTCTGTAGTACAATGGGAACCCATGAGAAAAGCAGAAACATTAGGGCTAATATATGTATATGAATCATAGAAGTAAAAAGGCTACTGAGCTTAGAAAAGTGGGTGCTTGTTTATCCTGAGAATTCGAAACTGCACGTGCTGCATCTTCTCCTGGAGTGGTGATCACTGGGCTCTTGGCAGCTGTTCCTGTTCCTACCTGGTTTCCCACTTACCAGGAAAGACTTGTCTTCCCTTTGGCTATGAATGGCCATAGCGATGTGCATTGCACAGGAATATAACTTTGTGCACAAATCGTGTTGCAATGAAACACGAAGGAGAAACGTACCTCTGAGGATCTGTGTCAGCTATTGTGATGGTGAATCTCGTGTGTCAACTTGACCAGGTGAAGGTATATGCAGATAGCAATGCATACACTCTCTCCTTGAGCGGGGCATTTGCGTCTTCTTGTGCTTGGTGAGCAGAGCTCCTGATTCTTCTTTCTTTGGAAACCAAGACTTGCGCTGCAGTCTTCCCATGACTGGCCCCTGTGCTCCAGCCGGTGGCATCAGAGTGGAAGATTACACTTTGGTTCTCTGGTCATTGGTCCAGGGCTGAATTACGTAACAGCTCCCCAGCTTTCTAGCTTGTAAATGTCATATTGTGGGACTTCTAAGACCCTACAATTATGCAAGTTAATTCTGATACTTTTTATCTATTTATCTGTCTGTTGATCTACTTATCTATCTAACTTATTGAGTGTGTTTTTCTCTGAAGAACCTCAAATAATATGAATATGTAACAAAATATTCTGAATATCTAGCACATTCAGAATTTAATTTGTGGATCTAATCTAATGATATTTGGAAGTTACATGGTTTTGCTGCTGAGCTGATCTGTCCTGACTGATGCTCTTACAACTGCTAGTGTATCTGGAGGTAAGTGGAAGGTTCCTTAAGATTTCCAAAGCAGTACATGACTAGTCCCAAACTCCATGAACCAAATAGCAGATTTGGTGTAGAAGGCCCAGGGGCATATTCCAATTTGCTAATCACATCTTCATCTCTGGATTACAGATCCTGTACACACCTCTCTTCTACCTCTTACTTTGTGTCTAAGCAAATAGATTGGTAAATTTAGAATGGCTTCCTCCCAGAGAGCTTATTCAAGATGGTCATCTACCCAAAGATTCTTCACAAGTAAGGTTGCAAGCAATTTTCTGAACTCCAGAATAATGACCCAGGTGAGCTCTAACAAGGGAGTTCTGCATTAAATCAGATCTGATAGCTTTTTATGTAGCAATGAATCTGACATCTAAATATTGTTTCAACTTCAATTCTTACTTTCACTAGAGGCAATATGGATAAGCACTGGATTTATTGGAAGACATGTTCTCAATGCACACATGTGTCTTTGACTAGAATGAATGAGCTCAAGAAATGGGACCTGTTTGGGGAAGATCCTCAGAAGCTCTGTGGTGAAACTTAGAAGAGAAATGGGAGTCTGAACAAGCACAGCAGTTCTTCCTCGCTGCTTCCCCAGAGTTTCTCTGCGTTCATTTCCTTTATCCATTGTGCTCCCCAAGAAGCTATTAGTTGAGAGAAATTGATGCAGCTCTGTTTCACATCCTAATTATTTTACTTTTATCTGATGAGAGGTTTATGAGACACTAAGTCTCCATTTCCCCACACAGTCTTTGTGAGGAACCTGGCTTTTGGGAATCAGAATTGGAGTTTAAATCTTAATTTACTTAATGTTTCTTAGCCTGTAAAATGATAATAACTAATACATTATTTACTTTATATTTAAATATTCCATGATGCATTTATCACTTAACTGATGTTTAGTCCCTAGTAGATAACACCTCATTTTTTATCCTTTCTCTTCTCCTCATAGTTTCCCATTATGACTTAGTTAAGTGTCTCAGCCTGCAAACCCTCCTTCCAAAAAAGTACAACATAAATGACTCACTTTGTTATAACTGAGAGGATTGCAAATGCACATTTTTAAACAGAGAAATGTTGCATCCTTTAGTATCTTCTTGCTTGTTTCTTTCACACGGGTAGGCACATCCACCGAATCCCAACATGCCAGCAAATGCAGTCACACCCTCCCACACTCTCTGGTGCTTTTTATGAGAAATCAGTTGAATTTTATAGGTTATCTGGGAACACATAGTTGAGTGAAGGGGAAAAAAGGTCAAAGATCCTGAAATAAATTTAAGACCAAAAAACTGAATGAAAAGCCTGTCTAACTCACTTGATCATGTTATCTCTGATTATTATTGTCTTTAAACTACCCTAGGGCTCCACATTGTAGGAAAGTGATGATAATACAGATATCTCTATTCTCAGAGACGCAAATCAGTTACATCTGACAGAATGCAACCAATTATCACCTTATGGCCAGACCTGTTGCACAGCAATATGCAAAACTCAGTGCAGAGTTCCTAATTTCCGGTGTACCCTTCTGGTCTTTAAGATCTCCATTCAACCAACGGTAATGTTTTACTTGTTTCCTTATTCATAAGAGTTAATAAAGCCTTTGAGAGTTAATTCATACCTATTCGAGACACCATTATATTGACTTCTAAAAACTATCCTTAATGGTTTTAAAGACAATTTTTCTCTTTTGGCTTTGATTCTACAAAAGGATGAGGGGAGGAATGCATTATATTTTTATAAGGCTCCTGACTCTAAAGAGACAGCACAGATGCTTATTTTTCACTGCACCTCTAGCAAGAATGGAAAATACGAACCTTGGGAAAATCTCCATTAAGATTTTTTTGTTGTTGTTGTTTATAAGAAACATGACCAAAATTCAGAAAAGAAAGAAATTAAAATAAAGCGGGAGAATATAGCATCAATTTAAGAGATTTTTGGATGTATTTTGAGGGTTTACTTTGTAAGTCAAGTATCTGGTCCTTCCGGAAAGACCCAAGCTTCGCATGATGTTTTGGTAGGGTCTCAGTAGGGCACAGTTTTAAAACGTTAGGAATGTGGGACATCCGCGGGAGTTATGGAGGAGGCTGCAGGAGAGGTTCTTGGAGCAGGCAGCCAGCCAGCCTTGCTGTAGCTCTTTCTATTATCCGTCATGTCTCCCTTGGCCAATGACAGGCAGCAGCTGAAGGAACTGTCTGAGGGAAACGAGACCCAGGGAGACCAAGAGGGAATTCAACACCATAAACTGAGAGACAATTGTGGCCTTTCCAACCAATCAGAGGAATGTAAACATGGTCATAATGAGACTACAAAGTTCCGTCTGGTAAAGATAGTACATCCCTTGCAATCTAGTTTTGTTTTAAACAATAGATAGCTAAGAAATTAATCATTCCTTAATATATTAGCACATAAATATAGTATTTGATAGAATTAATTTTTTTCTTTCAAAATGATATAAAAGCAATCATATGTCAATAAGTAGAAAACGATGATGGTATGTGGAAAAATATAAAAGAAGTAGAAGTAAAGTTTTCTAAAGAAAAAAATGTAAGCCAAAATATTTCATCTTAAAAATTTTTATAGTTAAAGAGAGGTGATGGCTGTTTTCTAAGTATCAATAATAGTAACAGGAGCTCTATAACATAATTATACCTTGAAATATTGTCTTGCTTCTGTAAGATTCAAGATATTAAACAATCCTTAATACAGTTATCATTAATAGTTTATAAAAATACATGTATTTGTGGAGCTACTCTTCCAGATGCCTGAAGTATCTTGCATAGAAATATTTACAACTATAAGTTAAAGTAAAAATACCTCATTATAGCTTTTATACTTAAAAATAGGATTTTCTATTTATTAAATAGTCAGGCTTTGATATATGCAGGTCATACATGCAAGGGATGCAAGAATGTGAAAAATCCAGGCATAGCCAGACAATTACTAGAGATGGTACTGATACTACATATAGGAGAGTGAAAAGGAAATTTAAATATAGTTTTGTTGGACAATTTAAGAATGTGTGTGTGTGTGTAATCTTAACAACACATGTTTTGAACTCACAATTTTCACTTAGTAGAATTGTCCCAAAGAAATAGTTTTGCAGGTGTTGAAAGATTTATTTAATATGGTTTAGATTAAAATAGAAAAAAATAAAGATGAACAGCCCAGTGGGATTACTGAGAACATTATCATATATCTGTTTGATAGACTGAAGCATCCATTAGGAGAAATGCTTTGGAAAATTTATAATAATATAAAAGAGCAAAGCAAGAAACAAAAGGCTCATAATATAATTTAAGTGGAAAATAGTCATTGTAATATGTATTTATATGCATGCATGTCAACATTTATTTGTTCATATTTATTTATTCATTTGTTTAAGGACAGTTATATTTGAAAATTTACCAGAGAGAAATATATGACGTGCAAATATAGACTTGAAAAGTTGCTTTAATTTGATTAATTTACTTTAAAGAATTTCCATAATGAATAGGTATTACAGAAAATTTAAAAATTGAATAGCTTTTTGGTATTTTAACTCATTTTTAAGATGAAGGAGGAAGTGGAAGGAATGTATAAATACCTATGGCTATCCTTGACGCTTAACATATATTCCTAGCTTCAGGCTTTATCCTAACTGCATGGATAAAGTAATCTTGTTCACTCCAATAAGTGGCTAATGGTGAAGAACAATAAGCTGTCTGTGAATACTGTAGAAGAAAGATTTGACCAGGGATGGGTCTCTAAAGTATGCTACTGTTTGTAAAAATCACTTTAATTTCTGACTCTTTTTTTTTTTTTTTTTTGAGACAGGGTCTCACTTTCTAGTCCAGGCTGGCCCTGAGCTCACTATGGAGCCCAGGCAAGCCTTGAACTCAGCAATCCTCCTGTCTCTGCCTCCCGAGTGCTGGGATTACAGGTGTGAGCCACCACACCCGGCACTGTGGTATGTGGTATTGATTGCTGGTGGGCGTGAGTCTCCACGCCCAGCATTGTATGTGCTTACCGGGGATTGAACTCAGGACCTTGCGCTTGCGAGGTAGCCGCTGGAACCACTGAGCTAACCCTCCGGCCCTAATTTCTGACTCTTAACTACTCTTCACAGTTGAAAGTGGCCAAACATAAATGAAAATGAAAAATGCTTTACTGTGACATTTCCAGGTCTGGAAGTAAGAGGCCACTTGTCCAGTGATCAGTAATGATACAAAGCACTAACTCATTCCCCAAGCCCCTGTATCATCAAACATGTCAGACTCTTTCCTGTCCGAAACCCCAACTTCTCTTCCCTCATTCTCCTCAATTAATAACCTTCCCTCCTATTTCCCCACGAGGGGAAAATCAAAGGGAAACTTCTACACATGAGTTTCTTCCACTCTCACTTCTGCCTCATCTGATTATTTCCCTGTTCGCTCCACTGAACATTCCCAGGTTTCTAGCTAAAGCATCATCACAGAAATAAGGATACTGTTCTCACATTTCTCCTCTCCACCCTGAGCAAAAGACTCATCACTTAAAAACATGACAACAAAATGCACTTCACCAAAACTCCCTTTAGTGATTTTGCCATTCTTCTCCTTTCTAAGAAACTGAAAACTCTGTCTCCATTTTTGACACCATCTCATTCAGCCTTGATCTTATTCCACAGCGGGTTCTTTCCTAATGAAGGTGTTCTCACCTGAAACAGGCAGACAAACAACATGAAATGTCACAAGAGGAAGGTGATACTTGTTCCTCCGTGTGCAAACTAAAATGCTAACTTCTCCCAGATGCACCAAGATAATGTTTCACCAGCTATCCGGGCATATCCCTTAGGTCAACCCAGTGAACGCACAAAATTAACTAAAACAGTAACTACCACAGATCATCCAATGGCTTCCACTTCCCCACGTTTCCTCCATACGAGCCCTTTATTGCAACAGGTACTTTTACTATTTTCAGAACAGTCTGGAAGCAATATGGATCTTAAAAATTTGTTACATGTGATATACTTCATCTTAATCATTTATTACCAGAAGCAAAGCTATTGGGTAATTCTAGCTTGAAAGGGGACAAATAAGTGATACCAGGAAAATTAGAATATCTACTAACAGCCCTAGTGATCACCACATTTGGAAAAGACGATACTTGTACCACCTAACATAGTATCATTTACTTACTGCCTATCAACTAACCACCTGAGGAAATGGAAGGTCAGGGGTAGAAACTTGTCTCTTTTACTACCTTGCTTCTACATTGCTTTGTACATATGTATGGAATTGTTTTTTAAGGGTATAAAAAACTCTGAAAGAAACAGAGGCTAGACAGATCCTGAGTGTCAAGTTGTACATGCACAAACACCATGCATTACTACACATTCTTTCCGTTTTAGCATTCGATTAATGTAAATATTTTACTAATTGAGAAAGGTATTTACATAAAGAAGAGTTTTATGATGAACCTGTTTGTCTTCTGATGCTTCAGAATCACTGAC
>PVIC010056949.1:0-10785 GCA_004025085.1 Thryonomys swinderianus
AGGCAGGCACCAGAACCACTGAGCTAAATCTCTGGCAGAGTATCCTTTCAGTTTTGTGGAGGCAGAAATGAAGCTCTGATAAGAACTTGACTTAAAAAGTAATGCGTGGGCAAGTCCCTAGCTACTTCACCAATTTCCTCTTGCACCACTTTCCCCCATTAAGATCCATGCCAGTTACACTGGCCTCTAGTAAGTCTTGTATTGTCCTAGAACAGAATAGGTCTCTGCATTGTGTTATTTCCCCTGAGAAGCTCTTCTCTCTTTTTGCCCTACTGACCTACTCTTGAGTCAGCTCTCAATCACCAGTGCCTCAGGGGAACTTTCCAGATGGTCAAATCACTCTACTACATCCTTTCATTGTACCACATATCAATGATGAATGCAATTTTACATTTGTTTTTATACTTGCCTGATTAATGTCTCACGCTCCTAAGTTATAAATTACCTAAGAATAGAGACTTAGATTTTGCTTAGTGTTGCTATTCTAGAATCTAACAAAGTGCCTAGTACACAGTGGGTTGTCAAGTATTTATTTGAAGAAGTTAGAAAGCCACACAGGATAATAAGCAAATGGTAGAGAAAGCAGTGAACTTACCCAACTGTCTTTACTTTTTTTGTTGTTGAGACAAAATATCCAATACCCAAAGGTAAAGGAATGAAAGGTTTATTTGGTTCAGTTTGTAGAGGTTTCAGTTGATAGTTGGCTAGCTAGTGGAGGGTATGGCAAAAGGGCAGTGGGGAGGAGAAACAGTTCGTGGCCGAAGACAGAAGCAGCAACAAGCCCTGTCCCTTTGCACTCACACCCAACATGGGGCAGCCTCAATCACATCATCTATCAATTCCAGGATCACATTCATGATCCCAACAGCACATATCCTGTATCTAAATGCCTCCTATGACTGTAAGAGGCTTTGGAGGGACATCCAGATGTGAGCCATTACACCAACTTTTCGGTTCAACCGAGGGAAGAATTATTAGAGGAGAATATTAAAATAAGAATCAGTAGCATTATAGTTTAGATAAAAAATGTTGCCCCAAAGGGTGTGTTCAAAGGTGAGGCTTTGGGAAGGTGACTCCATCATAGGCAATAACCACTTCAAAGGATTACTGTAGATGAAACCAGTACAGTGGCACAGGCCAGTACTCCCAGCATCCTGGGAGGCTGAGGAAGGAGGGTTATAAGTTCAAACACAGCCTAGGCAACTTATTGAAACCTTATCTCAAAAATAAAAATGAATAAATAAGAAGGGGAGGGGAGGGGCTGGGGATGTAGCTCAGAGGTACTGTACCTGCCTGGCAAGTTCAAAGTTCTGAGTTCCATACCTAGTACCAAAAGGGGTGTACTAGGGCTCATCACTGGTACAATCAATCAATAAATATCCACTGATTATTTCATAGCTAAATGTGCTGTTAGGAGGTGGGACCTGGCTGGAGGAAGGAGTACACCTGAGTGGAGGCATAACCTGGAAGAGCATTTCTTTCTCCCTGGTTCTTCTTTATTCCCCTTCTGATTCCAGAAGGCTATAAGCTGAGACAGCTTTCCTCTGCCATGCCCAGCTGAACAGGGACTGAAACCTCTGAAACCGGATCAAAAGAAATCTCTCTCCGGGCCGGAGGGTTAGCTCAGTGGTTCCGGTGCCTGCCTCGCAAGCGCAAGGTCCTGAGTTCGATCCCCGGTAACCACATACAATGCTGGGCGTGGAGACATGCCCACCAGCCATCAATACCACATACCACAGTGCCAGGTGTGGTGGCTCATGCCTGTCATCCCAGCACTTGGGAGGCAGAAACAGGAAGATTGCTGAGTTCGAGGCTTGCCTGGACTACAGTGAACTCAGGGTCAGCCTGAACTACAAAGCAAGACCCTGTCTCAAAAAAAAAAAAAAAAAAAAAAAAAAAAAAGAATAGGAAGGTTCTATGTAGTTGATGGGAAGGTAAACTAGTACAACCACAATAGAAACCAGTATGGAGAGCCCTTAAAAAACTTAAAACTAGAAATTCTATTTGACTCAGATATTCCCCTGTCAGGTATCTTCTTAAAAGTTAAAGTCATCATATTACAGTGATACTTGCATAGTCATTTTTATAGCAGCACGATTTCTAATAGCTAAAATTGATAGTGGCCAATGATGAATGGATCAATAAAATGTGGTATTTATATACAACAGAGTATTACTCTGCCATAAAAATAAATGAGCTAGGGATTTAGCTGAAGTGGTACCACGCTTACCTTGGAGGCACAAGGGCCCCAAGTTTGATCCCCGGTACCACAAAAAGAAACTTGAATCATTTTGAAGAAAATAGATGCACCCTGAGGCCTTAATATTAAGTGAAATAAATCAGAATAAAAGCTTAAATATATGGTTTTTCTTACATAAGAAACTCAAAATATAAATAGCAAAATAAAAGATAATAGGAAAGGGCTGGGTATTTAGCTCAGAGGTTCTGGTGCCTGCCTTGCAAGCACAAGGTCCTGAGTTCAATCCCAGGTACTACCAAAAAAAAAAAAAAATAGGTGACCAGAGATTTAGCTCAGTGGTTCTGGTATCTGCCTAGCAAGTGCAAGGGCCCTGGTTCGATCCCCAGTAACCACTACAACAATACTGGGTGTGGTGACTCATGCCCACCAGCAATCAGTACCACATACCACAGTGCCAGGCATGTGGCTCATGCCTGTAATCCCAGCACTCAGGAGGTAGAGGCAGGATTGCTGAGTTCAAGGCTTGCCTGGTGGTACATAGTGAGCTCAGGGCCAGCCTGGACTACAAAGTGAGACTCTGTCTAAAAAAAAAAAGATAATAGGAAGTAGAGAGATAGATCTTTTCAAATAGGGGAGGTATTAAGAACTTGAGGGGGAGTGGAAGGGAAGAGTACATAAAAGAATTGAGATGTATGAGATGTGTAATGTACATAAACCATTACATAATGCAAACAGGTACTAAAAAACAATGAAAACTGAAAAAAAAATAGGAATGTTATGTGAAGTAAGTAAGACACACCGCTAAAATATGCATGTTTTTTCTTATTTGAGAAACCTAAAGTAAAAATAAACTAAAACATAAAATAAAAGATAATAGGAAACAGGGAGATAGACCTTTTGCAAAAGGAAATGGACCAAAAGATGGAGGGAGAAGGGAGGAAAAAGAGGGAAAGAGGACGATGCTGAATGTAACCATTATATACTGAAAACATATACTGATACAAAATAAAAATTTTAAAAAACAATAGGAAGGCCTGGATGATGAGAGTTGTCAGTGAGAGTCATGAGAATTAAACAGCAGAAAGGGGCCGGAGGGTTAGCTCAGTGGTTCCAGCACCTGCCTCGCAAGCGCAAGGTCCTGAGTTCGATCCCTGGTAACCACATAGAATGCTGGGTGTGGAGATTCACACCCACCAACAATCAATACCACATATCACAGTGCCAGGCATGGTGGCTCACGCCTGTAATCCCAGCACTTGGGAGGCAGAGACAGGAGGATTGCTGAGTTTGAGACTTGCCTGGGCTACATAGTCAGCTCAGAGCCAGCCTGAACTACAAAGTGAGACCCTGTCTCAAAAAAAAAAAAAAAAAAACAAAAACCAGCAGAAAGCACATAAACCCTTTGCAGAGTAACTGGGACATAGTAAGTGCTAAAGAAGTGTTACTATTATTAAGAGTTTAATTCTGAAGGTTCAGATTATCATGAGACCCAAGAGATAGTGATATGTTGTAATTTTAAGTAAGTGCCCAGAAGCAAAATCATTTTAGCTACCATTTGACTGTTTAGGCTATCTCATCATCAATCATCTTTGTGGTTCTTTTATAACTGTCAATATGAGCTTTCAGCATTGCTTTTTTTTTTTTTTTTGAGATAGGGTCTCGCTTTTGTAGTTCAGGCTGGCCCTGAGCTCACTATGGAGCCCAGGAAAGCCTCAAACTCAGCAATCCTCCTGTCTCTGCCTCCTGAGTGCTGGGATGACAGGCGTGAGCCACCACACCCAGCACCATGGTATGTGGTATTCATTGCTGGTGGGGTAAATCACCACGCCCAGCATTAAATGTGGTTGCCGGTGATCAAACTCAGGACCTTGCACTTACGAGGCAGGCGCCAAACCACTGAGCTAAATCTCCAGCCACCTATGCTCAAATTCTTAAAGAAATATCTTTTGGTGTACATGGAGTATCCCAGATATCCAAGCACTCATTATCCTCATCCCCAGTACAATTAAATCCTAAGATGAAGCCAAAACAGTCATTAAAAAAGTATTTACTGCGCTGGAGATTTAGCTCAGTAGTTCTAGCACCTGCCTAGCAAGCACAAGGTCACTGGTTCGATCTCCAATAACCACATACAACAATACCAGGCATGGTAGCTCATGCCCACCAGCAATCAGCATCACAAACACAAATGGCAGGCTTGGTGGCTCAAACCTTTAATCCCAGCACTCAGGAGGTAGAGGCAGGAGGATTGCTGAATTCGAGGCTTGCCTGGACTACACAGTGAGCTTAGAGCCAGCCTGGACTACAATTTAAGACCCTGTCTCAAAAAAAAAAAAAGTATTTACTAAAAATGTAACACATAAAATTGATCCTCACTCAAACATTCCTCTTTTGCCTCAGATCAGCTCCTGTTTCTGCCAGTTCCCATCAACTGCCCTTCTTTCTTGTTGAAGTCTTTCCTGTGTTATAATGTCAAACACAATAAACAATGTAAATCATCTGCAGATGAAATTGTGTCTTGGTAAAGATGCAGAATTCCAGAAGCTGGTAAGTGCTATTAGAGAACAATTTGAATCATACTCAAAGTCAATGATAAAAGGAAAATCAGATAAAGGTCACTTAAGCACTGTGGCAGACATTCCTGGTTGCTCACCAAATGCCCATCTTCCTCTCCTAAGTAATACAACCTTCATTATTCAATTTAACTGTAATTTAGTAATTATATCAATGTTACTATACTCTCCAATCTAAAAAATGTATGTGAATCGCTGGGCGTGGTGGCTCAAGCCTGTAATCCCAGTACTCAGAAGGGAAAGGCAGGAGGATTGCTGAGTTTGAGGCTTGCCTAGGCTACACAAGTAAGCTCAGGGCCAGCAGGAATTACAAAGCAAGACCCTGTCTCAAAAAAAAAAAAAGAAAAGAAAAAAGTTTGTGAATCAATTTTTAAATGCACGGAGCTAAACATAAAACACCTTATGTCATAAGCCAGTTGCATCCTATCCATGTAAAGAGTGAGGTATGCTTTACGTTTCAGTCCAAGATGAAAACACCTATGCTCCAGTGAGTGGGAGGCCACCATGACACCTCAAAGAGTCTGAGCACTGGTGGTGAACTATTCAACTACTATTAGGTTAGACGCCAATTAATTGTACCAGCAATTTGAAGTTAGTGATACTGTAAATATAAAAAGGTTACATGAAAGAACATGAATGTGAAAGGTTGTTTCATAAAATCATTCAGACACTCACAGCTATTTAAGTGCAAAGCCAGGGATAGATCTGAGGGTATTTCTATAGAATCGACGGTCCTGGTGCACTGGTCAGTTGTTCTGGGAGCTGGTGAACAAAGACAAGATCTCTGCTGGCAGCACTGGCATAAAGAAATTCAGAGTTATCACTTTCATAAAAAATCTTAAATTCCTCTCTTGTTGTTCAGACTCTCAGCAGAACCATTAGATGTGCAAACCAGGTTTTATATACTTCCTGCTTTGTCTTCAAGGAAAACAGGACCGCAGGCAACAAAACAAGATCATTCCCAAAATCTCCCATTGGGTACATTTTCTAAGTACAGCTCACAGAATCAAAAAGTAACCAAGCGACTTTTCTGTCTCTTGATACCTTGTTATGGAATTTTAAAGATAAACCAAACCTATCTACCACCTCCAGCGTTAAAAATCCCTTCTTTTCATAACTCACCTTTCGCCAACGTGCTGCAGACTTTCCTGAACACACCACACATCAAAGAACAAAGAAATCCTCTTTACAACAGGGGTGCGCAGTGTCCTCAGAAGATAGCAACGGTATTTATCGACGACTATTTTTGGTTCTAAATTAACAGTACAGGAGGATTTTTCTCTAAATAGCTCCACCTGGGTAACAGGAGGATTGGGGGGGGGTCCTTTTTAAGAGTAGCTGATTTCAGGCCAGCAACAATTCTCCCCTTGGGAGTTTGGGACTGGGCCGAGCCAATGGGCTTCTTCACACAAGATCTCACGACACCTTAAAACAGCTCGCCAGTGGAAGGCTGCAGCTTCACAAAGAGATAACTAGGGTAGGGCTGTTACACAACCAGCATCCCACGACGGCCGAAGGCCGCCTCGCAGTCTCCCGGGGGTCTGTCTTGAAAACCACAGCACTCGCAGACAAGGAGGCACTTAAAATTACCCGAGAGTGCCAGGCGTGGTGGCTCTCGCCTGTCATCCCAGCACTTGGGAGGCAGAAGCAGAAGACTGCTGAGTTCCAGGCTTGCCTGGGCTACATAGTGAGCTCAGAGCCAGCCTGAACTACAAAGCGAGACCCTGTCTCGGAAAAAAAAAAAAATTACCCGAGAGCTGTGGAACGCGACTTCGCGAGCAGATCAGGAGCGTGCAGAAACGCACGGTGGGCCAGGCCACAGCGAGGAGAGGCTCCCGGCCCTCGCCCCTGCCCGCCCTCCCCGGGGGCCGTACCTGTTTCCGCATGTTGTTCATGACGCCCATGAACCCTGCCAACAGTTTAGCTTCTTCTCGCGCAGCAAGTTTCTTCTCGGTCTTCTTCTTGCTGCTTTTCTCCACCCCGGAGGCCGCCATCCTCCCTACGCTCGGCTCAAACCCGGGGCTCGCCGCGCCGGGCGAGGGGATGCACTCTCCGGGCTGCCCGCGTCTCTGTTTTCCCAACACCGCAGTCAGGACTGCGGCTGCGGCACGCAGAGCCCAGCTTCCAGGTGGGCAGGCGGCTGGCAGCACTGACTGGACCACGGAGGGATACAGACCTGGGAGGCTCGACAGACGGTCTGAGGGAGAAGACACGGCGGGCGCGGCCGCATTTGTAGCAGTGCAGAAGCCGGGTTAAAAGCCTGCGTCTTCCGCCCAAGGGGGTGGGACGAACGGGGAGGGGCCTTTCTCGTGACGTCACAGCCGGGCGCCACTCAGCCCCGCGACGTGCACGTACTGGGGGCGGGGCGGGGGCGGAACGGGGCGGGCCGAATGCGGCTTTGGGATACCGTGTGCTTTTCCTTTAGCCAATGGCTGATTTCTCGAGTACCGCTTACGTGATCCTCTATTTTGGATGGTTGGCCGGTGGAAGCAATAAATTGTCTTCAGTGTAATTTCCAAGGGAACGAGGTTGTTTTCCTCCCTGCAGTTTCAGAACTTGGAGTGTTGTGGGCGTCCAGTAAATACTAAATGATAGAAGAATATCCCGTACTTCCTTTAAAGACTCATTACATGGAACACAAGATTTATTTTCTTGGGATTCATAAAGTAAGAATATACAGTCCTACTGGTGGTGTCTAGTTGGTATGCAATGCCTACTTATTGGAATGGCTTCCTCTGTTTCAAACGGAGATCAGATGTCAACCGCAGAAATCTTTAGACCTAGACCTTTCCAAGTGTCCCACAGGGCAGGAGAACTGAATCCTAGCACTCATAGAAATACCCTTGAATTTAGAGCTATTTATTATTTTTGGTGTATAGTAATATGAGGGATTATTCTAAATTATTCTTTTTTTATTCTGAAAACTTTCTACATAGCCCCTTAATTTCCTAACTAGAGATACTTTAGGTAAAATAATTTAATCATTGAGGCATTATATTTTCTGTAGATGAAGACAGTACAGTATAATTTAAATGACAGGCCAAGCCATTAAGCAGCCTCAATTTTTTTTATTTAAACAAAGGAATAGGTACATTTCTGGATAGTACTTTTTTCTTTTAACCTAGGGAATCTCAGATGTGCTTTAGTTTTAACTAGTTAATAACTTGAGGATTCACAAGGGGTCCTACCAACAGGAATTATTGTTTGGTTTATTTAGGTTTGGTTTTGTTTTGCCACACAGGGATTGAACCCAGGAGCACTCTGGCATGAGCAACATGTCCCAGAACTTGTGTGTGTGTGTGTTATTTTGAAACAGGGTCTCACCTCTCCACGCTAGCCTTAAACTTGTGATTTTTATTTTTTTTACTTCAGCCTCCCAGGTATCTGGGATTACAGATGTACACCACCACACCTACCTGGAATCATTTAGTCTTAATGAAAGTAGAAATAAGAAAACATTTACTTTACTAAATGACCCATGACAACAAAGACTAAAAACCGAGTTTTTTTTTTAACTGAAAAGAACTAAAAACTTATCTTTAAATTCTAAGGTCTTGGGTGGCACTAATAATGATTCAAAAGCAAAAACTAGATGATGTGATAGTGTTATTCTGTAGCAAGGCAAAAACAAAAAAGGAAATGGAACAGGGAATAGCATAGTTAGAAATGAATACTGAAGCAATCTTTTCACATATCACAGAATATAAAACATGAAAGTTGATGGAAAGATCATAGGATTCTGATCTCAAAGAAAACAGACATTATGTAGCATGAAAGTTAGGGATAAAGCTTACCTAGAAGGAAAATCAAGAATGGCAACTTTTAGCAGACTGTTCTGATATAGGGCACCAAGTAATCCAAAAATGGTATTCAAATAAGCAAAAACAATCTGAACAAGGGAAGTATTATGACTCCCAACCTGCTAGATATCCAAAACTCAAGTATGTGTTCTCTAAAATTGAAGGATGTATTCTAGAAACAGTGGAGGTTAAAAATAAGAAAAATTAGGGCCGGAGGATTAGCTCAGTGGTTCCGGTGCCTGCCTCGCAAGTGCAAGATCCTGAGTTCGATCCCCAGTAACCACATACAATGCTGGGTGTGATGACTCACGCCCACCAGCAATCAATACCACATACTACAGTGCCAGGCATGGTGGCTCATGCCTGTAATCCCAGCACTCGGGAGGCAGAGACAGGAGGACTGCTGAATTCGAGGCTTGCCTGGACTATATAGTGAGCTCAGAGCCAGCCTGAACTACAAAGCGAGACCCTGTCTCAAAAAAAAAAAGAAAAGAAAAGAAAAATTAATTGACAGAAAGATAACTTCTGCCTAACAGAGGCAGAAGGAGGAAAAGAAAGTGGATTGCCTGCCACTCCTTTTTTCAAAGGGTTTTATAGGGCAAAGCCAGGAGGAGAGGCAGGTACAAAGTGGGACATAACTGTAAGACCCAGTGAAAAATTACAAGATGGGCATGAGGTGGGACAAAACATGATCAACCAATAACATTATAAGTACAGTCACCCAGGTAATACTGATGAAATGGAGATCAAATTGGAAAACAAGTCACATATAAGAAATTTCCAGAAAGGGAATAGGCTATGGAGATTGATGTTCATTTAGAATATCACTCATTGCTATTCATCTCTATGGAAAGTAGGTAAGTGTAATGTCTCTACTCTTTTTATAATGCTAGCCAGTGAATGTGCCTCAATTATTTTTCTATGCTAAAGGTCAGTTTAGTTTAACTGCCTTCTTTCTAACTAATTTAGCTATTTCCAACCTTTCTTTTCCTCAGTCTCCTTAACAGGAAAAAAAGAACCTACCACATGGAACTGGCATAAGGTTACGAATATGCCAGGATATGGGCCAGAGATTTAGCTCAGTGGTTCTGACGCCTGCCTAGCAAGCACAAGGTCCCTCGTTCAATCCCTGGTAACTACATACAACAATACTGGGTGTGGTGACTCACACCGACCAGCAATCAGTACCACATACCACATTGCTGGGCGTGGTGGCTCATGCCTGTAATCCCAGCATTTGGGAGGCAGAGGCAGGAGGATTGCCAAGTTCGAGACTTGCCTGAGCTACATGGTGAGCTCAGGGCCAGCCTGAACTAAATTGAGATCCTGTCTCAAAAAAATAAAAATAAAAAATACCAGCACGAGACATTCCATTTAGCTTGCTGAGATAATGATAATAATTATTTAATTCAGATAATGATAATAATTATTTAATTCAGAATTTTCCAGAATGTATTCCTTGGAACGTGCTTCTCTCCCGGAATTAGTTCTATGGGAATACACCTGCCAGAGAACAGAGCTCCAGTGTTCTGAGCTGACCCAGCTTCCTCTCTCCCATCCACTCCTCCTTGTCGTTCTCAGACCAGCTGCCCTGAAGCACCCTGAGATAGGGAGTTAATGTCCAGAACAGTTAGAATTGTGACCTTATTCCTCCCAGAACAAGATGTGCTACAGCGCTTGATCTCAAGTGATCCCAGTTATGTCTAGAGCAGAATTCATTCAAGGTTCCTCGTCTCCGTGGGACGTGGGGCACAACTCCATCAACTCTGAGCAGCTTCCCTAAGCCTTGGAGAACTAGTCTGTCATGGTTCCCAGGCTTCTGTTTATTTTTGCTTCTAAGCTGTGTGTAGTGAGTCTACTTTGCCTGATTAGTGGCATGATTATTGTTTCTGCATTTGTGTGAATGGTGGAGAATCTTTGCAATAACTTTGGGAATTATGTGTGATGTGTCGTTTTTGGAGAAAATGCTCAAATATATTTGTCTATCAAATGTTTGGACAAGACTTGTTATTTCTTTTTTTTTTTTGCTTTTTGAGACAGGGTCTCGCTTTGTAGTTCAGGCTGGCCCTGAGCTCACTATGGTGCCCAGGCAAGCCGCCGCGAACTCAGCAATCCTCCTGTCTCTGCCTCCCGAGTGCTGGGATGACAGACGTGAGCCACCACGTCCAGCATTGTGGTATGCGGTGTTGATTGCTGGTGGGCGTATCTCCAC
>PVIC010056950.1:0-10726 GCA_004025085.1 Thryonomys swinderianus
GCTACAAGTTGCTTCCAAGATTAAGTTAGGTGTCACATATGTGCCAGCAACTAGCAGCTGTTGGAAATTTTAAATGCACTGAGATACTAAATTTAAGTCTCAAAATTGATTGGGAGATTTCTCATATTTGAACCTTTATTTTCTTACAGCACTGTGAAAAGGAAAAAGCATCTTCAAAAGAACTAAAGCATGCTCATGTTAAAAGTGAGGCAAGTAAGCCTACCCGGAGACTTTCAGAGTCATTACATTCTGTGGATGAAAACAAAAATGAATCCAAAGTAGAGAGGGAACATAAAAGACGAACATCTACTCCTGTTGTAATGGAAGTAGCACAGGAAGAAAGTGATACAAGAGATGGAAAAAGGCAAATAGAACGTCCAGAAGTGGGCACAGAAGAACCTCAGAAACAGAAAAACACACTTAAAAATGAAAAACATCTAAAGAAAGATGATACTGAAACATCACATTTGAAAAACCTCCCTAAGAAAGAGACAAAACCTTCCAAAGAAAAACCTGAAAAAGAAAAAACTCTGTCAGAAGAGAAATTGTCTGCAAAGCATAAATATAAGGGTGACAGCACTCACAAAACAGGTGATGAGACAGAAACACACTCCTCTGAGAAAGGATTAAAAGTAGAGGAAAATACTCCAAAGCAAAGTCAACAAACAAAGCCTTCAGATGATAAACCTGAACGAAGAAGTAAACATAGGAGTGAAAGGAAATTGTCAGTTTTAGGAAAAGATGGAAAGCCAGTTTCAGAATATATTATAAAAACAGATGAGAATATGCGTAAGGAGAACAACAAAAAAGAGAGACATTTATCAACTGAGAAAACTAAAGCAGAACATAAATCAAGACGATCAAGTGATTCTAAACTTCAGAAAGATGCTGGAAGTTTGAAGCAACATGGTCTCACATTACAGAGAAGGAGTGAAAGTTGTTCAGAAGATAAATGCGATACAGACTCAGCTAATTTAGATAGCAACTTAAAAACAGAAGAGCTTGTTCACAAGGAGAGAAGAAGAACAAAGAGCTTGTTGGAAGATAAGCTTACAGTGAAGTCTAAATCGAAAGGTCAAGGCAAACAATTAAAAGTTACTGAAACAGAATTACAAGAAAATGTCACAAAACAGGCAGCCACTCCAAAACCAGAGAAGGAGAAAAGCATAGAAGAAAACGACCCAGAAAAACAGCGTAAGTCTAAAGTTGAAGACAAGTCTGTAGAAGAAACTGGTGTTGAACCTGTATCAGAGAGTGCAACTTCTTCACACAGTGTGCAGAAAGACTGTAGTCACAGAGCTAAATTACCATTGGTAAAGGAGAAATACAAAGGTGAAAAGGATTCAGGTTCCTCTAGACTTGAGAGAAAGTTATCAGATGGGCAGAAAAGCAGAAGCATAAAGCATAGTAAAGACATGAAAAAGAAGGAAGAAAATAAAGTAGATGACAAAGATGGTAAAGAAGGTGACAGTAATCATGAGAAGTCCAGGGGAAATGGTTCAGTCACAGAAAAAAAATTAAGTAGAAGGCTGTGTGAAAATCGAAGAGGAAGCTTATCACAAGAAATGACCAAAGGAGAAGAAAAATTAACAAACACTTTGAATACTCCCAGCAGTTCCTCCCTTCAGAGATCAAGAAGAAGTGGTGACACCACTTCAATCCCTGAACAAGAGCCAATGGAAATTGATTCTGAAGCAGCTGTTGGAAATGTAGTTGAAATATCCAAAACCCAAGAGAACAGCAATAATAGTTCTCAACAAGGTACTGACTCTGAAAATGTTAAACAAAAAATGACTACCACAGTTCCAAAGGATGAACTAAGAATGTCTACCATGGATTCGAAAACAGCTGCAGCCTGTAAATTGGGGCGTGGAACAGGAGTTTCTAGCAATTCTGAAAAGCATACAGACCATAAAAGTACCTTCACCAAGAAATTGCATGTCCAAAGTGCTGTATCCAAACCAAATCCCAAGGAGAAAGAGCTCATTCCACAAGGAGCTCATGAAATGAATGTAGGCTCTGAAACAAGTCATAGAATGTTGCCAGGTATCCCTTCAGAGAGTGATAGGCTACAGAGAGACTTGAAAAGCACAGCTGCACCCACTGACAAGTGTATTGCTCAAGATGTTACTCTTGAACATTCCGCAGATAGAAACCCCTCACTGACCTTAAGTTCAGTGAATGTTGTACCTCAGAATGAACCTCATGCTTCAGATGTAATTGCGACAGTTGACAGAAGAACCAGTTCTGAAGAGGGCATAGGCAGCACCTCCTCTGTAGATCACTCTGATCCCCCCAACCCAGGTTTAACTGTTGGGAACTCCGAGGGCCCCAGAACCAGTGACATGAAGAAAGATGGTGGAGGTTCCACAGCAGATGCCTCCTCAGAGGCAAGCATGATTGGTAGAAGTCATATTCCAGAGGGCTACCAGGCCACTGTGCTGGGCAGGAAAGAAGGAAAAGTAAATACACCTCTAGCTAGCAAATCAGCAACCATAACTGTGAAAAATGAGAACATTAGCAAAGACAGTGTGATGGGTACAGCCAAGAAAGAAGATGACTTAAGTACAGAGCCCAGCGTTAAGCAGACAGTTGGAGTTACAGACAGAAATGCCAAAACTGTAGAACTTAACCATAATCACAGCCCAGGTGAAATAAACATATCAGCTGGTGCTGAAAGCAGCAGAAGTGAAGGTGGACACCAGCGAAGCAGTGAAGTGGACACAAGCAGCGGGGGTAGTGCTGTATCCTCCATTTTTCAGCAAAAGAATGGAACAGCTGAGTTTGATAGAGCAGAAAAGTCTTCTATTCCTACCAGTACTGAAGAGAAGGGCCAAGCCATCACCTTAAACTCTCTAAAGGGTGGAGATGCCGCTACTTCTTCAGAAATGGGAGACAGTGGGATGGCTTTGCCATGCACCAGCATCGAGGCAGACGAAGGCTTCACAGTGGGTGCAAGCACCAGAAACGATCCCCTCCAGGTAAGGGCAGAAGCCAGTGAATGTACTGTTTTTGCTGCAGCTGAAGAGGGCGGAGGTATTGTCACCGAAGGATTTGCTGAAAGTGAAACTTGCCTCACAAGCACCAAGGAAGGCGAAAGTGCAGAGTGTACCATGGCTGAATCAGAAGATGGAGCCACAGGACCGGCAGCTGTTCATACAGGTGAAATCGAGGCCAGTGTGAACAGTGTTGCGTCAGAAGAAAAAGATGATGCAGTAACCAGTGCAGGGTCTGAAGAAAAATGTGATGGTTCTTCAAGTAGAGACTCAGAAATAGTCGAAGGGACTGTTACTTTTATTAGTGAAGTTGAAAGCGATGGAGCAGTCACAAGTGCAGGGACAGAAATAAGAAAGGGATCCGTGAGTAGTGAAGAGGTCAATGGGACCCAAGCAAACAGGATAAGACTGGGTCCCAAAAAAGAAACAGAAGGCACTGTGACGTGCACAGGAGCCGAAGGCAGAAGTGATAACTTTATTATCTGCTCAGTAACGGGAGCAGGTCCCAGGGAGGAGCGAGTAGCTACAGGGGCAGAAGTGGTCCTGGTAGGTAATGATGTCCCCCCTGCCACAAGTGCTGACCAAGAGGGTGATGGTTCTGTAATCGATGGTGCGGAAGGTGAGAGTGCAGTCACTAGCACAGGCATAACAGAGGAGGATGGGGAGGGCCCAGCGAGTTGTACAGGCTCAGAAGACAGCAGTGAAGGCTGTGCTATAAGTTCTGAAACAGAAGAAAATGGAGAGAGTGCGATGGACAGCACAGTAGCCAAAGAAGTCGCTAACGTGCCCTTACTCGCTACCAGCCCCTGTGATGATGAAGGCATTGTGACCAGCACAGGTGCGAAGGAGGAGGATGATGAGGGGGAGGGCGTCGTGACCAGTACTGGGAGGGGAAATGAAGTTGGACATGCATCAACTTGCTCCGGTATGATAGGCGAAGAAAATGAAGGGGCGTTGATCTGCGAGAGTGCGGAAGGGGACAGTCGGGTCGGTCCTGCAACAGAACACACAAACACTGAGGCTGGGGCAGCCCTCATGAATGCAAATGAAAGTAACATTGACAGTGTGAGCGCTGCAGAGAAGGAAATCAAAGAGACAGAGATCTGCTCCAGTGCCAAAGGGATTGTAGAAAGTAGTGTAACTAGCGCAATTGTAGGTAAGAGTGAAGTGGCACCAGTTCCAGAAGGTTGTGAGGGTCCCATGACTAGTGCAGCTTCTGATCAAAGTGGTAGTCAACTCCCTAGGAAAGAAAAAGCTGAAGATACCACTATTTCCACTGGCCTGGTGGGGGGGAGTTATGATGTTCTTATGTCTGCTGCAGTCCCAGAATCTGAAGTTGACCACACATTACCAGGCGAAAAAGATGAGGGCATCATCACCTCAGTAGAAAATGAGGAGTGTGATGGCCTCTTAGCTACTACAGTCAGTAATGATATTTCCAAGAAGGACAGCCTCGCTGGGGGTAAAAGTCAAGGCAAAAGCTTGATCATTTCTACCAGTACAACAAATGATTACACCCCTCAGGTAGGCAGGATTATAGATGCAGGAGAAGGGCACTCACATACCCTGACAAGTGAAGAAAACATGGAAGGTCCCAGAGTAAACATGGGGGAATTTGAGGCCCCTACACCCAGTGCAGTTTCAGGTGATGCAAACCAACTTCCTAGCAGATGTGAAGAGAAAGATGAGTGTGCCATGATTTCCACAAGCATAGGGGAAGAGTTTGAAGTGCCTATTTCCAGTGCAATAACCATCACATGTGCTGAAAGTCAGCAGCCAGTTGCAGTGGTTGAAGAAAGAGCTAAGGGCCTGGCCTCAGTGATCAGTGAGGACTTCGAGGTGCCTATGCCCAGTGCTGCTGCAGAAGTTGAAAGTCTTTTTGCCTCAACCAGCAAGGAAGAGAAAGATGAATGTGCTCTCATTTCCACCAGTATAACAGAAGACTGCGAGGCCTGTGTTTCTGGTGTAAGTGAAAACACCCAGACTGTTACAGACGGAAGTGCTATTATTTCAACAAGCTCAGTGGAAGACTGTGAGGGCCCTGTGTCCAGTGCTGTCCCTCAGGAGGTGGTCTGCCCTTTGGTCACACCACCAGAAGAGGCAAATGACACTGCCATGATTTCCACAAGCACTTCAGAAGGATGTGAAGCAGTCATGGTTGGTGCTGTCCCCCTGGATGAAGACCAGGCCACTGTTGCAAGAATGGAAGACTCAAGTGATGCTGCGATCATCTCCACCAGTTCAGCAGAGTGTGTGCTAGTGGCCACCAGCCTGCACCTGCGCAGAGAGAACCAGCTGGGTGCAAACAACCCTGAAAGAAGTGATGAGCTGTCAGCCGCAAGAGTGAACAAGTGTGAGATCCCCATGCCCAGCCCAATTGCCGACAGTAACTGTCAGTGCCCTGGACACTTCACAGGAGGCAAGAAAGGGGACCCCGTGCTGGCAGTGAGTGCTGAGGAAGGACACGACCAGCTGCCAGTCTGCGAGCCCTCTGTTGGCCATGGCCAGCCAAGTGCTGAGTGTGCAGTAGAGGAAGAGAGACATGGTAAGGGCTGCCCTGGTCAAGACCAGCATGCAGTAAAAGGACAAAACCAGGGTGCTTTGCATCTCCTAGATGCAGAAAGGACTGTGGTGTTGAGCACCGTTCCAACTGAGGACAGAAGTCTAGAGGCTGAAGCAGTAGAGGGCAGTGCCATGTCCCATTGCTCAGCAGGAGGGGCCCTGGAGAGGAGTGCCACCTCACCTACCCAACCAAGAGGACCAGCACCGGCATCTGGGCAGCCAGCTGAGGACCTTTCTATCAGCACTCATTCTTTGGCAGCAGCAAATACTGGTGCTAGAAAAGCTAATGACGTGCCACCTGTCAAAGGCACTGCTGCAGAGTATTCCTCTATTCCTCCTGACCAGCCAGGTGTCAAGGACAGCTTGACCACTGCCACCGAATTTATTATAGGCCACAAGTCAAAAGTTGCTCCTTCCTGCACAGCAGTTTGTCCAGCTGCCTGCCATGTAGCTGTACCTGTTTCTGGTGAGAAAGACTTGACTACAAAGAGTGACCATAGTGGCCAATGGACTAATGAAGCATCTACTGAGAAAACAGGTCAAGGTCACAGCGTGAGGACAGCATCACTTCTCAAGGAAGAAGACCTTGAAGTCATTGTTTCTGAACAGAACCTGTGTGATGGAGGTAACCTGTTTGTAACTGTATATTTTTATAAAGATAATTGCATAATAGTTTATTTAAATCTCTTTCTAAAATGATTTTGGTTTCATAATAATAGATCAGTATAATTTTTTTTCTTTTTATCATAACATTCCAGAATAACTTGAAGGTTGATGTTGAAGTCACTACCCCTGTTTCTGGTGTAAAATATCTAGCACTCAAAACTTAAGAAAGGACAGGATGTTTCAGTCCATAGTTGGCAGACTCCAGATAGGGCAGCCTGAGGGACAACACCGGACACAGAGCCCTCAAAGTCTTCTACTGAGCTTGGTGAGACAGTAGCTTTGGCAGCCAGGGGCTGGCCAAGGAGAGCTGCTCAGGCACGGTGGCCTGTGAGAGAGTTCAAGAGAGGGGCTGGGAAGGGAAACAACTTTTCTGGTCACTCTCATAGTGACCCCACCTCTTCTGACCTGGCTCCATGTTCAAAGAATAAGTCAGCTGTCAGCCTGTAATCCAGTCATCTTTAAAAGGTCCATCTGTGATGACATAGGCTTCGGGAGACATCAAGATAGAATCCATAACAACTGAGTTTCTCCAAAAAAGACTTGTGTTTAAAACTTTAGATCTGTTTCACATGTGTTAGAGGAGAGAAAGGAGCTGAAGCATGGGAATTCAGCTACCCACTTCTTATCTGCAGAAAGATTTCTAAACTGCTTGGTTATTGTCTTTCTGAGGATGGAGCCCAGGCTGTGCAAGTGCTACATCACTAAGGTATAGCTACTTCTGATCATCAGTGTCCTGTCAGTCAAAATAAAGAACACTGTAACACAGCTTAATTATATGAGTACTTTTTTTTTTCTGCGCTACTGGAATCGAACTTGGCCCTTCTATGTCCAAGGTTGGCCGTACCACTTGAGCTAAATTCCCCAGCTACATAAGTTCTTTTTTATATTACCCTCATTTCAAAAAGGAGAAAATAGGGTCAGAAAATTTAAATAATTTGTATGGCATTTGTCCTAGGAAAAGTCTTTTTTCTGTTGTAAAAAATGGAGACAGTCATGGTGGGGTATGATGCTACAAAAGCAAATCTCATTCTAAACTTTATTCAGTTTATGGTAGACTTTATTACATATCAGTCCAGTTAGCCTGCTACTTCTAACCAAGGAACATTTGTGTGTCTGTGTGTGTGTGTCTGTGTATGTGGTTTTCCTTGTGGTATTTGCTCTGTGTTAGAATCAAATCAAAAGCTTCATGTATTTTAGCCAAGTGGTCTACCCTATTGAGTTACACTTTCAGCCCCTCTGCTTTGTTCTTATTGAGCTGAGTTTATTGTTCAGGTAAAATGAGTTCATTTCTGGTTTAGAGTGTGTTTGAAGGAGATAGGAATTCCCTCCTGACAGATCCAGTTTCCGGAGAAGGCCAGCCATTTAGAAATAATTGTCAAGATGGGCAGACATGCCATATTCTTTACCCAGGTTGTCAGACGTAATGTGACATGTGCTTAGGATGGACTGAAAATCAGGGTGATGTGAGACCTGAAAGGAAGTACAGGCTAGACTGGAAGGGCCAGAGGGATGTTCACTACTTTTCCACTCCAGCTGTGTAAATTGTAGCATGCTAGACTTTTAGACTTGAGCTGACCTTAGTTATCATCTAACTTAAGACTTGGGAAATTGGGGCCAGTAGATTTAGTTCTGTTCCTTGTAGGGACTTAAGGGTTGGAATGAGTAATTTGAAAATTTTTCTTTGAATTTGTCCTAGAATAAATTGCTCCAAATGTTTTTATGGTGCAGTCATTGCTGCAGTCTTTTTAAATTGATTTTATTGGTGTATTTTACATATACAGTATGATCACAGTCAACACTGAGGATTTGTACCAGTACCTGACACATCTTGATTCTCATTTTTTTGTAATCCCCTGCCCTCCCTACAATTCCCTGCCCTCCCTACAATTCCCTGCCCTATATATGTAAGCTTTGTTTGCTTTTTTTAATTACCATCAAATTTTTTCTTTCCCTTCTTTACTAGCCCCTATCTCCCCATTTTCCTTTTGAACATTTTCTTCCTATTTCACAATACCTATCATATATTTCAGTCTTACTCCTCCCCCCACTTTTCTCGTAAAGGAGCAAAAATAGCAGGACATTTAGCGAGGTAAATCCTGCATGCTCTTAGAAGAAAGAAGGCTTTTCTTTGGCTGGTTTCATGTGAGGTAGATAAGGGAAGCTGATGAAATCACAGCTGCAAAAGGACATGAGAAAAGGAAAGAAGCAAGAACAGAATAAAGTTGTGTCTTCACCTGAGAAAATTCCGTTAGCCTTTTGTTGGCCTCTCAATTTTTTTTTAACTTTATGTCCCAATTTTACTATGTCAGCCAGAAGCAAGTAAAGTGAATCAGTGTATAAATCACCCTCTCTGTTAAGAATGTACCTCAGCAAAACATAATAAATGTATTGTTTTAGAGACAAACTTGATGGAAATGATGGTAGAAAACTCCTGGGAAATAAGATGTCTTCATAAATAATTATCATTTTTTTTTCTGTGCAGCTATCTTGCTGTGCACACAAGAAACAACTCTACTCCTGCAAAATGAGTAAATGCCCCTGCCTTCCATCTAGATCCCTTTTATACACCATGGCCTTTTTTTTTTTTTTTTTTTTGGTAGTACCTGGGATTGAACTTAGGCCCTGTGCTTCCAAGATAGATGTGGTACCACTTGAGATAAGTCCTGGCCTTTTTATTGTTTTTTTTTTTATTCACAGTAAAATTAAACACAGGAAGGTAGAATGGCCTGCCAGCTATCAACATTCTGGGGTTTTTAAAATTTAAGATATATTTTATAATTAGATTCTGAAATTATTCTTAATATTTTAATGGACTGAATTTCATTAGGCAATGAAGAGTGTCCACCAAAGGTTTTGGAAGGATCAGAACTGACAGCCAACTTGAAAGCCAAGGTAAGAATGATAATTCAGTTATACTGAACTACTAGTATACATACACCATTTCACAATTGAGAGAGAGACACACACACTATGTGTTACTCCTTGTTGTACTTCTGAAAATTGGTATTGTTATTGCCGTGCCTTATGGGGCTGGGGGAAGCTGAGAACCTCAATCACATCAGTAAATAAGACCATCATCAATTCCATTTCTTGAGCCAGAAACATGAGAGACACCTTCAGTTTCTCCCTCTCACCTCCATTTAATCCACTGCTGATTCTCAAGGATTCCATTTACAACCACTGTGCTGGTCTTGTTCTCCATCTTCTCCTAGTGTGTGGTTCACAGCTGGGCAGGATGTGTCTGGAAACAAATTAGGTCCTGACACTGCACTGCTTAAAATTTAATGTGGTGACTCATCCATCACATTGAGAATAAAAAAACTTTTTTTTATTATGGCCTGTGTGCCATACTGAATTCATTCTCTATACTCCCTTCCCAACCTCCAACTGTACATGATGATCACAGGGTCACAGTGTGCCTGGGGGTCATAAACAATGCAGAGGGGCACCATTTACCTAAGAAGTAGTGGCAGGAGGACAGGAGGGCTTATACTGGGCACTTGGCCGAGATTCCCAAAGAGTGGAAGTCCGCCAGAAGCAACAGAAGAGTCACCCAAGCAGCAAGGCTGTGTGTACATGCCTGTGTATGAGGGAGTAGGGCCCCCACCGGAAGGGTGATGGATTGTGCTGTTCATCTGGAAAGTAGTATTAGAGACAATGGTGGATAAAACAAGGTTCGGTTGATTTTTATTTCTTTTAAAACTTGTTTTTCAAAGATAATGCCTTCATTTTTTAGTTTTATATGAGCTTGAAAGTAGGTTTTTGTATTGTTTGAAGATGCTGGGATTATTTTTCTGACTTAATTGAGGCCAGTCTTGCCTTCTTGTAAAAACAGTTAACTTATTTTTATGGTGCTTTGGACTTTCTAGACATTTGTGCCTTCAAAAGAAGAGAAAGGTCATGAAATTCTAGCAATACGAGAAAGTCACTGTGGGGGAGAGCCAAGTGGAATGGGTAAGCTCCTTCAGTGGTTGTTCACATTGTTTTGTGTTGTATGTATTTTAACCTTTCATTGAAACTTAAAACCAATACCTGATATAAAAAACACCAACTATGAATTCTTGCCTCTCATTTTTTTTGTTTTTATATCAGGTATTGGATGAAATCCAAGGCCTTGTATATATTAGGCAAGCATTCTCCCACTGAGCTATACCCAGCCCTTTTGAAAGCATTTTATTTTGAGACAAGCTTTCACTGAGTTTTGGGGGCTGGCCTCGCACTTGCTATCCTCTTACCTCAGCTTTCTTGGTAGCTGAGATTACAAGTGTGCACTACTGTGCCTGGCTAACAGCTCACTTTTTTTTTTTTTTTTTTTTGCTTTTTGGAGACAGGGTCTCGCTTTGTAGTTCAGGCTGGCCCTGAGCTCACTATGGTGCCCAGGCAAGCCGCCGCGAACTCAGCAATCCTCCGTCTCTGCCTCCCGAGTGCTGGGATTACAGGCGTGAGCCACCACGCCCAGCATTATATGTGGTTACCGGGGATTGAACTCAGGTCCTTGAGCT
>PVIC010056951.1:0-10802 GCA_004025085.1 Thryonomys swinderianus
GGAATGTGATGAGGGGAAGGAATAAATATGATACAGAAAGAAAATAAAAGAGCATGTATAAGGGGGGAGGAGGGGGGATTGGGTAGGGATATGGGTAAAAATGAGAATTAACTTGTGGCATATACTGGTACAAATTTCCCAATGTTATATGTGATTTTGAGATGTATATAAATTGTACCAATAAAGAATTCAATTAAAAGAAAAAAAACCACAAACACACCACTGAAAAAAAGTTCTTACTAAAGAGTGTCTATAACAAACTTTCCTCCCTCTTTTTGACTTCAGCACCCAGTATCAAAACACACACACACACACATACACACACACACACACACATACACACACACACACACACACACACACACGGCAACTAGAAGTCCTCAAGAACTTCCAACTCTCTCAAAGCAGATCTAAGAAGCATTGGTGGAGGAGGAAACAAACATTAGGTAGAAAAGCTAATAATGACTTTCAGCAAGTTCAAGAGGACACGACTCAAAAGATAATGGAACTCATGTACATACTGGCCAGTGAACATATAGGGAAACAAATAAAAAATTGGACAAACTGACTAAAATGGTTCAAAACACAAATAACAAGTTTACCAAAGATATTACAAAAAGGTACCATATAGAAATTTCAAAGATATAAACACTGCATAGAAAACAAATTGTAGAAATGATGAATGTGAAGATAGGATTCTAAAAATCAAAGACAAAATAGAAAATCATAACAAATTAAGCAGAAAAGCCTTAAAGAGAAAAATAAAAATACATAGAATAACTATTCACCAGGCATGGTGGCTCACACCTATAATCCCAGCCCTTTGGAGGCAAAGGCAGGATTGCTGAGTTCAAAGCTTGCCTGGGCTACATAGTGAGCTCAGGGCCAGCTGAACTACAAAATAAGACCCTGTCTCAAAAACAAAACAATAAAATAAAAACCCACATAGAACAACTACCAAATGATGCTAAAAAGACTAACCTAAACCTAACTGGAGTTAGAGAAACATTAGAAAACAACATACCATGGACTAAAAAAGCTGTTTACGGAAATCATAATAGGTAACTTTCCATGTATGAGAAAAGATTTAAACATACAGGTAATAACTATGATGAAAACAGAGGCTTTTCATAACACGTCCTGTTACAATTCCAGAGGCTTAACAAAAAGAAAAATCTCAAAACCTGTCAGAGAAAAGCAAAAGAAGAAAATCACTTATAAGGGTAATCCCATCAGGATTGCAGAATACTCCTTAACACAAACTTTGAAGACTAGGAGAGGTTCGAATGAAGCATTTAAAATCCTAAAAGCAAACAATTTCTAGCCCAGACTAATATATACTATAAAACTATCATTCAGAATTGATGGAGAAATAAGGTCATTCCTTGACAAAGAACTTAAAAGATACATGAATACCAAACTAGCACTATAAAACATACTGAAGAATATCTTAGACATTGATCACTAAACCATCAAAGCCAAAAAAAAAAAGATGGAATGAATACATCAAACTAAGTAAATGTTAAACAAAAAAGGAGTCATCAACGGAAAAAAAATGACAGAAATAAATAAGTACTTTTTCACTAATATCTCTTAAATTAATGGCCTCAATTCTCTAATAAAGACCCAGCTTGGCAGACTGGATCAAAGCACAGAATCCAACAATCTGTTGCATTCAAGAAACTCATCTAATCTCAAAACAAATCTATAGACTAAAAGTTAACAAAAACAGTATTCCATGCATCAGAACCACAAAAGCAAGCAATGTTGGCATTTTTATTCTCAAAGTAAACTTCAGATAAAACTGATCAAAAGAAACAAGGAAGATCACGAAATATTAGTTAAGGAAACAATTCTAAAAGAAGAGTTAACAACTGTAATTATACATGAACATAATATTGGTGCACTCAACTTCATAAAATAAACATAGCTAGACATAAAAGACCAAATAAATACCAATGCAATCATAGCTGGTACCCTCAAAAACCCATCTCCACAATGAGATGGATTCAATAAACAAAACACAAACAAAAAAATCTACAAAGAAATATCAGAGCTTGTGTATAAAGGGTGGGGGGTTGTCAGGTGGGTAAGGAGAGGGGAAAAAATGAGAATTAAGTCATGTCATATACTGCTACAAATTTTCAATGTTGAGCATAATTGTGATGTGTATACATAATGTACCAACAAATTAAATTTTAAAATAAAGAAAAGATACATCAGAGTTGAACTAACCTTTGAACAAAGAGACTTCACAGCTATCTGCAGAGTACTTTACCCTACTAGAACAGAACATACACTCTTTTCATCAGTACAAGAAACTTTCTCCAAAATAGACTATATACTTGTCAACAAAGCCTTGTTAAATAAAAACAAGAGCTGGGCATGGTAATCCATGTCTTTAATCCTAATACTTGAGAGGCTGAGGCAGAAGGATTGCTATGAGTTAAAGACCAATCTGGGATACACAGTGAGTTCAAGGCCAATCTAAATTTTGAGACAAGCAAGACCCTGTCTCAAAACAATGAATTAACTAACCAACTAATTAAATATGCAGGAATCAAAATCATCCTATCTATGCTATCAGATCATTGTGCACTGAAAGTAGAAATAAGAAAAAATATAAACACTGGAAACTTAATAACACACTCCAGAACACTCAATAGGTCACAGAAGAAATCAAGCAAGAAATTAAGCAATTCCTGAAATCAAATGACAGCACCAATACTATATAACAGAACCTCTGAGATGCAATGAAAGCAATCCTAAGTTTATTGCAGTCAGTGCTTACATTAGAAAAAGAGTGAAAACAAATAAATAACCTAATGAACTTCAAGATACTAAAAAACGGTAGTCCAAACTTAAACCTAGTTTGAAGGAAATTATAAATATCAGAGCTGAAATGAACAATGTTGAGACAAAAAAAATTGTAAATATATGACCTGCCAATATTGAAGTGCTCAAATATATAAAGTATTAATAGACCTGAGTTGATACTCTATAATACAATGGGGACTTTAACACCTTACTTGCACCAATAGACAGAGTACCCAGACACAATGCCCTGTTGTAGTACTATCCTCGGTTTTATATACCATCAATCTGAATAGATAAAAACTCCAGTGACATCTGTTCCCAAATCTACGACAATAGCACATGCTCAGGTTAGCAATACGTATGATGAACTCTGAATCAGAGTTGTGTGCATAATAGAAAAGGTTAATGTCTTTGTCAATTAAAAATCCTTCCCTCAGTCTCCCTTTTTTGACTCTAATTATGTCTTTTGACTTGGTATCCCTAGGCACATACTCACAAAGAGGGACCAAATATACTACTAAGTGCTATTTTAGAGCATTCAGCAAGCTGAGCTTTGTGACAGTCACAGTGGCTGAATGTATGTACAACTGCTTCATCCATGGGAGCTCACAGGGGCCCAGATTTGCAGACAGCTTGATGAGATACCATCAGAGTCAAAGGAAATTCCCTCTGTACAGATACCAGCGGCAGTTTACTTACCCTGATTGGGGTGGCTCTTTGTTGAATTCATCACAGCCTTTGGTCACACTTAGGAAAGATCTAATTTCCCATTCTCTAAGTCAGTCCAAGAGTAAGGTATGATCTGTACTTGAGTTTTATAATAGCGTTTCAAGGATTCTTTTGAATAATTTGTGTAACTATGGCTAATATCACCTCTTCCACTGGTGTCGCCATCAAATAGGAGGCCAAGTTCTTCCCAGAAGTAAGACTTCTTTCCACAGGGCCTAATGATCACTTTTTCTATCACTAAGTAAATGCATCAGATTTCTTTTTCTGCCTCAGCTCATCACATTCATAGAGACCAGGAAGCACTCTTTTTACTATAGCCTGGGCATCTCTCCAGAGATTCTTCTTTATGGAAGGGAACTCTACAATATGAAACTACTTGTACCTCAATGCAACAAAGTTCTTTTTTGGGTTTTTTTCCTCACCTTTCTCTTCAAAATTCTTACTATTTCTATAGACTGTTTACTTTTAAAATTTTCAATAATCATTACATATTCATTTTACAACTGCCAAGAAATACTATTTTTAAAAAAGCCCCCTTTAACTGAATCAGAATGCTAGCATGTTAATTGCCTAAGATCAAATTGAGTGACATCAATTACAGGTTAGCAGAGAAGAGAATGATTACAAAAAGAAAAAAAAAGTCAAATATAAAAATAATAACCAAAGAAAAATATCAAAATATCAAAAAGGGAAATTTGGAAGGTTCCCATGTCATGAAGGAGAAAAGCAATTTCACATTCTAAGCAGAGAAACAGATGAGCTAGCGAAGATACAGGAAAAAAGTCAACACAGGTTTGGGAACAAGGCAAATGTTTAATTTATTCAAGTTTTGTGTTTTTGGTTAAGATGTTTTGCATATGCATATATGTCTATGTATCTTTATGCACATACAGACAAAAGGCTGAAAAATAAAGGCAAGTAACACATACATAACTATAAGCAAAATCTACTTTAAAAATATCTATGGTTTGAAGTAACAAAAATGAAATAAAGCCACCTTCCTTTTAATTTGGATACACGTTTGTCTTTATAAATCAATGTACAACAAAAAATGTCCCTGGAGTATTACAGTACCTTTTGCCTGCCTAGCACCTTTTCAACATCCTTGAAATGTCTGAGGAATTTCCTTCCTTACTGATTCTATTTCTTTAAGTCAGCAATTAAAAAATTTGTTCCCCCAACCTTCTATGAAGGACAGTGTATCACATACCAGGCTCTGCCACTGTCCACTCACCTGGGACTCAGCTTCAGCAGTAACTGAGGAGAAAACATAGGAAAGTCATCCTAGTCTATGGTGACCATGGAAGGGGAAGTGCCTTTTTGGAGTCAGCTTGGTGGAGTCACCTGCATAAATGGTATGATAATATTTTCCCAAGAGCCACCCAGATGGCATTTTGGACTCTATTTCTGGCTACATCTTGAACTACCTAATGTCTTTCAATAAATTCTGCTTCTGCTCAAACTTACCTGACCAAATTCTGTTGTCTTGAAAAACCATAATCAATATGAGGAAAGACAATAGATTCTTTATATATAGCTTCTAAATATAAAGACTAATATATACCACAATATTAGCAAACAGACAACCAGTATTTCATTGCTTTGTGCTTTACTTTATTCTTACAAATTAGAAATTAAATTATCTTTTACAAGTGGGGGAGTATTCCCAAGGTTATACAAATGGTTAAGTACATAGTATAAGTGGTATTTGAATCTACATCACCTCAGTGACTTTTACTCTTCAAGATAAATTGGAATCCAGGTAAAAAGTGATTAAGAGCATCATATAATTAGAATCAAAATCAATCATCATTCTAGAGCTTTTTACTTCACTTACTAATATGCATGTAAGTTTCCTCTTTTTTAGTGCAAAAACTTTTTTTTTAAGACTTGAAAAGGTTTTTTTTTTTTTTTTTTTTTTTGAGCACTAAATTATTGTATGGGTCAACCAAAATCTATTGACTTCATTCACCTACTGACAGGAAATTTTAGTTGCTTCCAAGCTTGGCCAATTATGAATAAAGTTACTATAAACATCTTGTGTAGTTCCTAAGTTTCATATTCTTCTGTGTAAATATGAATGAAAGGAGTGCAATTGCTGGATACATGGCTGTATAGTAATATGTTAACTTTTGTAGTAAACTGCCAAGCTGTCTTTCAAAGTCGTTCATTTTATCCTTTTACATTCCCACCAGCAACAAAGGAGAACTCCTACTGTTTCTGGCTTTACCAGCATCGGCATTTTTCAATCTTCTAGATTTTGGCCATTCTCATAAAAATGCATCATGTATTATTTTGCATTTTACTGCTGACATATGATGTGGAGCATCTCTACATGTTTATTTGCAAACTGTATACTTCTTTACTGAGATGTCTGGTTAACCTTTTAAATTAGGTCATTTTTTTATTGACAGGTTTTAACAGTTCTTTGTATACTTTAGATACCAGCTATCAGGTATATTTTTCAAATATTTTCTCCTAGTATGTGGTTTTTCATTCTCAATGATGTATTTTACACAACAGAAAATTTTAATTTTAATGAGCTTATCAATTCTTTCTTTCACAGGTCATGACATTGGGATTACATCTAAAAGTCACTGCCAAGCCCTTGTCCATCTAGATTTTCCTCTATGTTGTCATCTAAAAGTAGTAAGAGTCAGTGCCATTTTCTAGGAGTTTATTTAATAGTCTGCAATGCATTCTGAGTTAATATTTATGATGGGTGTAAAGTTCTTTTCTAGAGTTTTTTTTATTGAATTCTTTTTTTTTGAGACAGGGTCTCACTTTGTAGTTCAGGCTAGCCCTGAGCTCACTATGTAGCCCAGGCAAGTCTCGAACTCAGCAATCCTCCTGTCTTTGCCTCCCGAATGCTGAGATTACAGGCGTGAACCACCACGCCATGCCCAGCACTGTGGTATGTGGTACTGATTGCTGGTGGGTGTGAGTCACCATGCCCAGCATTGTATGTGGTTACCAGGAATTGAACTGTTGCGAGGCAGGTGCCGGAACCACTGAGCTAAATCTCTGGCCCTTTATTGAATTCTTTATTGGCACATTTTATGTACAGCTCACAATTGCACTCAACAATGGGGAATTTGTGCCAGTATGTGACACAAGTTAATTCTCATTTTTATCCATATCCCTGCCCACCCCAAACCCCCCACCCCTATATACATGTTATTTTTTCTTTCCAAATCATATTTATAGAATTTTTTTCCACTGTGGCTGTTCAGTGGTTTCAGAACCACTTATTGAATATTATTCTTTCTCTATTGCGTTACTTCTATTCCTCTGTCAAAGATCAGTTGACCAAATTTATGTTGACTTAGTGCTGGACTTAATTCTGTTCCACTGATTTACTTGCTTTTTCTTTCACCAACACTATATTGTCTTAATTATTGTAGCTTTATAGAAACTCTTAAAGTTAGGTAGTGTCAGTTCTCTGCTTCTTTTCCTTCAATATTGAGTTAGCTAGTCTGGGTCTTTCGGTTTTGCATATAAGTCTTAGAATCAATTTACTGATGTCCACAAAGTTATTTTCTGGAGTCTTAGTTAAAATTACACAGATCTACAGACCAATTTGGGGAAAAGTATCTGTACAATATAAGCCTTCTGTCAAAATAGTATATTTCTCCATTTAGCTTTTTAACTTATTTAATCAGAATTTTACACTTAGATCATACACATATTCTGATACACATGTATCAAAGTATTTTATTTTGGGGAATGCCAATTTAAATGGTACTGAAGTTTTACTTTCAAATCCCATTGTACATGGGTGGTAAAGCACTTAACTTTTTTTTTTTGAGAAAGGGTCTTGCTTTGTAGTTCAGGCTGGCTCTGAGCTCACTATGGAGCCCAGGCAAGCCTCGAACTCAGCAATCCTCCTGTCTCTGCCTCCTGAGTGCTGGGATTACAGGCGTGAGCTACCACACCTGGCAACACTTAACTTTTGTATATTAACCTCAAAGCTTGCAACCTTGCTATACTTATTAGTCTAAGATTATATGTTGTTGATTCCTTAGGATGTCCTATATAGATAGCATCTGTGAGTGAAGACACGACATTCTAAAGAGGAAAAAGTATGAAGACAGTAAAGAGATCAGTGGTTGACAAGTGTGGAGGCAGGAAGAAGGGTAAAAAGGGAGCATAGAGTATCTCTGGGCAATGAAACTACTCTGGACGATACAAGAATGATGGTTTTATGTCATTTTACATTTGATCAACGTCATACAACATATAACACACAGAGTGAATGCTCAAATATATCCTGAATAACATTTTTTTAAAGCCAATTCCTACCTATTGCTAAAAACAAAACAAAGCAACAAACCTCTTAAGCACGTGAGGACATTATTAATGATGTCACATGTATCAAAAAGCAGTACAAGCAATAACATGAAATTTTAAAGACATTTTTCAGCTATATCTTGATTTCTGTAATCAGCTTTCATATTGCAATTGCTACTTCATTACAGTAAATTTGTGAATTTGCAAATGGGAAGCTTAAAAAATTCTTTTAACACCTGTTTTAGGGACACCAACCACCTTACATTGGTCCCTCTGCACATTTAGGAAACAGGATTCATTTATCAAGTCTGCTTAAATTTTAAAGCACAAATGCATTCAGTGATCATTTTATTATGTAAAGTAGAAAGAAGCACAAGGGAGCCTCTAAATGTTGGTCTCATTATACTTCCAATTATTTCAATTATTTCAGATTATGCATAAGGCAGTTTTTCCTCTGGCAAAATGTTGGATAAAGATATCCCTGGGAATTCAAAGAGCAACAGTCCTTTTACATATGGTAAATTATATTCTTGGGGGGAAAAAAAGCTGGAATTTGGGTGATATAATATGAACTTGACTGTCTTCTGGAAATACTCTAATAGCAAAGGCTTCCATAACTAAACCTAGTCCCAATTTTACATGTGATTACAAACGCCTTATTTAATCAACTATCCTGCATTATTTCAAATATAACTCCAAAAGAACAATATACTAACCAAAATAATAAAGTATGCTGTCTTAGTTTTGTGTTGCAATTACATAGACTTGAGAGTAAGTAATTCAAAAAGAACAAAGATTTATTTTTTCCAGTTCTTTAAGCTGCAAATTTCACGGTTAAAGGGCCTCACATCTGGAGAGGGTTTTCTTGCTATGTCACAACATGGCTGAAGGGATCACTTAATGAGAAAGAGAAGGAAGGGGACCAAACTCATTCAAGAAACCTACTCCCTCAAAACTAGTCTACTTCCACAATCATGACATTAATTTTTATCTCATGACATTAATTAATCATCTCTTAAAAGCCCTACCTCTCAATACTCTTGAAATGGAGATTAAGTTTCCAATATACATCCTTTTTTTCTTGGAGGGGAGGCCAAGGAGCTAATTCAAACAACTTCATTTGCCTACTACGGTTTCTGTTTGATTTTATGATAAATATTCAAGAAAGAAGAAATGATACTACCAGAATCATAGGAATAACAAACCTTCAAGTAAAATACATCTGTCCAGCCTACAAGCCAATGAACCCTTTCTTTAGGACGTTATTATATCATAGCAGGGGGTCTTCAATAGTCATGCTTATTTGGCATAACTGAGGGAGGACAGAAGAAATAAATAAGTAAAAGAAGACAAAGAAAACACAGGTATAAGGACTGGTTAAAGAGTATCTGTACCTGTACTCCATATATTTACTCTCCATGCTTATGTTTAGGTGTTTCAGAAGTTTAAGACTTACTCTCTCCTTGTATACTAATTTACTTCCTGGACAGAAAACTTAAAAGTTAATACCCTAATACCCTTAAGATTAAGAAACTAAGACAAGGGAAGATGTTTAACAGGGACCCAGAGAAGAGGCCTGCAGGTGCCCAATGTATAACTAAAAGCATGGCATCTCTGCCTTCATTTCCTGTCTCCTTTATCATGTTAACACGATTAGAGTCAGACCCCTGCTCAACTCAGCACATGGGCTAATCAGTCAAGGCATGTCTGTATTCCACGGTTCATTAGCCCTAAGAGTAGTGAATCTACCTCATCATCCTTTAAGACTGAGGACATCATAATAAGAATAATTAAAGTATGCAAGGATACTTTCAAGTATCCTTTTTCAAGGTATGCAAGGATACTCAGTTGCCAACTTTCACTAAGTTCACTTCCAGACTGTTTTGAATGATGACTTGAAGTCTTCAGACTTACTGTCACCTTAGATTAAAGCAGACCATTCCTGGCCAACCTTTCATGTGATTGCCTCCCTCCAGGCAGAAACAACTATGCTGTCACCAGAATTGAGGAAGCTCCCCATCCTGAGCAACAGTAATCATCTCACAGACCAAACTGCCCCTCAAGTTATAGATCCTCTGAGGCTAAAAAAATAAGGATGGAGCCATGATTAACTAGACCACCTCAACACTCCACAGAACTAACCTCAGTCCTTTCTGAAACTTCATCACAGTAAGCTGGAGTCTTTTCTCTTCCCTATCTAATAAAACTTTCTATTTTCATACTATGTGTACTGAGTATTTTGAGTCAAGAAATACTGGGCAGGCAGAACTGAGGTCTCCCTCTCCCTTGGGAAGAAACTCCTCAGAGCCTGTCCAGTGACATCATCAGCATCTGATGGGAAAAACCATACTCACCAGAATTCTACTGAAGAAAAAGACCCACTAAGCTGGCTTTTGAAAATTTCACATTTTCACCAAGTGTTTTTTTTTTAAAGGCATTAGATATGAAGCAGAAGCCAGAAGATTTCAGCTTTTAAGTACCACCATGTATACTGTGAACTTTAAAGTGTCACTGTCTCCAAGGTAATCATAATTTATTCTTCAGCAGGTTGTAGCCATCCTTCCAGTCTCAGAATGTGAGTTCACAGCACCAAGCTTCTAAATGAATTTTAAAATAAGCTTCTATTTTGGATACATAACTATATTAATATCATATATAATACATAATACTTGTTACATATTACAAAGAAACACACCCAGCAAATAAAAGGAAATAAATTATTTTCAAACTCAAAAATAATTTTTAAATTTGTATAGACATAGAATCTCAATGTTGTTTTCATTTGCCTCTCTCGAATGACCAGAGATGTTGAGCATTTCTTCATATGTTTCTTGGCTGCTTTGATTTCTGCCTCTGAGAAGTGTCTGTTCATTTCAGTTGCCCATTTTTGAATTGGGTCTTTAAACTTGGGGAGGCTGATCTGTTTGAGTTCTTTATATATTGTCGATAATAGCCCTTTGTCTGAT